>JAVJIF010015176.1:0-104762 GCA_038442645.1 Agave tequilana
TGTAGGATCTATAATTAAATCAACACAAACACTAGACAAGAAGGATTAATCGTTAAGCAAATAAATAACTTGCAATAAAGGAAATCAAATCTCAGAAAAGTTGAAAAACGCAAACAAAGAGATTTATCCTGGTTCAGTCCTTGTGACCTACATCTAGTCCCCAAGCCACCCGCTTGAGATTTTCCTTTAACCTTGATTTTGCAACCCAAAATCAATACACCATGTACACCACTTGACAAATCCCCTTCGCCAAATGTGTACACCTTCTCTTCCACCAAGAGAACACCTTCTCTTCCACCAAGAGAATACCTTCACCTTGTACAACTGCCTCTACAACCAAGAAGCCACCCGTGTACAATGATCACTTTGAGAATTACAACTCTTTTATCCTATAAGCCTTGATACTGAATGTGTATGTGGACAAGGTCTAGTATAGGAAACAGAAACTTCACAGGACTTCACAATGGAAATGTCTTTTGTGAAGAACAGAAGTTTGGAAAAACAATTTTCAGGTTTTCAGATTTTTGGCTTTGGAAAACTGATAAAAACTCTTAGTATTCTTAACCTTTGGCCTTTGGACTAACCACCCTATATATAGCTGAAGACTAGGGTTAGTTAGGGTAGTTATAGGTGCAATTCAAACAAGAGAGACGTTGAAATTCGTTGCACAAAAGACCAGATAAAGAAAACTGTCCAACAGTCAGAAACTGCCTATAGTCGACTTGCCCATGGAGTTAGTCGACTAGACTAGGCAAAAATCTTTCTATTAGTCGACTAGGTTTGGCTATAAGTCGACTAGTCAAGAGACGTTGGCCTGACAGTTTTCTGGATAACTACTTCAAGTGACTGCAACTACCTTCAAGTCGACTTGGACCAAGGATTAGTCGACTAGGGGACTTGGATTAGTCGACTAGAAAAGTCTATTAGTCGACCATATTAACTGTCGGTCGACTAATAATCAAACAGAGAGTTGGGTCAGATTCAGGACACAGGATTAGTCGACTTGGATTCTGGGTTAGTCAACTACATCAAGGATTAGTCGACTTATAATAGACATCAAGTCGACTAATGGACCAATGAAGTGTGTGTTTGTGTCAAGGCTTTTACATGCTATTTCAACTTTACAAACCACACTCTATCAACTCTCCTTGGCACATCTTGATCATGTAGAACTCTTGATTCTTCATTTGTTTAGAGCTCCAAATGTCATGCGTCACATAAGTCTTCAAGTCTTCATCAAAATAAGTTCCAACATTCTCCCCCTTTTTGATGATGACGCTTTGTGTGCACAAGTGCTCCCCCTGCAGAAGATATGTTATATTTTCCTCCCCCTGCAGAAATTGGGTTATAACAAATATGAAAAGACTTTGTTCTCCCCCTGCAACAAATATATTAGTACATATATATATATATCAATTTTTATATGGTACCTGCAAGATATACGTTAGATGGTACCAAACATAAAAGATCATATTAACCTTTAGGACTCCAAATCCATTTAGAATTTGGTTTCCACCTGTTAGTATACACATAGTTGCAAGAATCACATATATCATGAATGTATGATGCAATATATGTATTTTTATCATGAAAATTTAAGTTCTTAGGAATCCATATAAACTTATTTTTCTTAGGCTTTCTTTTTACAAAAGAACTATATGGATTACTATAACATGAAGATTTTGCAATAAATCCAATACCATGATTATCATGTGACAATTTCTGAAAAGATAATAAAGAATTCAAATTTTCTTTTCCTTTATTAAACTTAGTCACATTTTGCAAAAGATCTTCATATTTATTTTTGAAACTAACATGTCTTTATCCAATATAGAAATCCTTTCATTCAAAAACTTAGTTTCCTTTTTCAGAAAAATGTTCTCATTTATAAATTTCTCATTTTCAATTTTCAAAGATGATATGACTTTTTCAAACTCATCTTGTTGTTGAGAATTTATAGATGAACATTGTAATGCATAACATGAATTTTCCTTTAAAAGTTTCTCATTTTCTTTTGACAAAACTTTGTTTTTCAGTTTTTCATTTTTAGATCAAGAAATAATTCATGGAATGCATCAGAGAGTTCAGATATGATACCTCATCATCTTCAAGTGCCATGTAACATAGGTTGACACGTTCAGTGGATTCTTCTTCATCAGATGAAGATGAATCACTGTATTCTGATGATGCTTCGTAGTTCTTCTTCTTTCTGAACTTCTTACTCTTGTACTTATCTTTCTTCTTAAGCAAAGGACAATCCATCTTCATATGACCTGGTTTATCACAATTAAAGCATTTGAATTTACCTTGCTTTAGAAATTTTCTGAATTTCTTTGAGAGCATTGCCATCTCCTCTTCGTCATCATTGTCCGTGTCGGAAGATGCATGGAAGGCGAGTTCTTTCTTCTTTGAACGGTGTTGTCGTTCGTCCTTCTTTCTTTCTTCTAACTGCACTTCATATGCCATTAGATTACCGATTAGGTTTTCTAATGTCATAGTTGAGAGATCATTCGCCTCTTCAATGGCGGTTGTCTTCTTCTCCCATTCTGGTGTGAGTGCACGAAGGATCTTTCGAACTCTTTCAACTTGGGTGTAGTCCTTTCCAAGGGATGCTAATGTATTGGTGATGTCGGTGAATCTTGTAACCATCTCGGATATGGTTTCATTCTCCTCCATTTTGAATAACTCAAACCTGTGGACAAGAACAGATATTTTAGATTCCTTAACTTTATTAGTGCCTTCGTGTGTTACCTGAAGAGTATGCCATATTTGATGTGCAGAAGTTGCTGTTGAAACACCGGTTGAACTCTTCTTTGGTTAGGGCACAGAATAGAGCATTCATCGCTTTGGCGTCAAGGTCGCGTTCTTCTTTTGATCTTCACTCCAAGCGTTGCAGTTGGTTGTGGGCTTGGTGTACGATGCTTCTACGATGTTCCAAAGGTCGTAGTTGAGTGACTGCAAGTATATCTTCATTCTACACTTCCAATAGTTGTAGTTGGTTCCGTCAAATAGCGGTGGACGTTGTGTAGAATGTCCTTCTTTGATTGGGATGATGAGAACTCCGTTGCCATCCTTGTTGTTGACTTGTACCCGCTCTGATACCAATTGTAGGATCTATAATTAAATCAACACAAACACTAGACAAGAAGGATTAATCGTTAAGCAAATAAATAACTTACAATAAAGGAAATCAAATCTCAGAAAAGTTGACAAACGCAAACAAAGAGATTTATCCTGGTTCGGTCCTTGTGACCTACATCCAGTCCCCAAGCCACCCGCTTGAGATTTTCCTTTAACCTTGATTTTGCAACCCAAAATCAATACACCATGTACACCACTTGACAAATCCCCTTCGCCAAATGTGTACACCTTCTCTTCCACCAAGAGAACACCTTCTCTTCCACCAAGAGAATACCTTCACCTTGTACAACTGCCTCTACAACCAAGAAGCCACCCGTGTACAATGATCACTTTGAGAATTACAACTCTTTTATCCTATAAGCCTTGATACTGAATGTGTATGTTGACAAGGTCTAGTATAGGAAACAAAAACTTCACAGGACTTCACAATGGAAATGTCTTTTGGTGAAGAACAGAAGTTTGGAAAAATAGTTTTCAGGTTTTCAGATTTTTGGCTTTGGAAAACTGATAAAAACTCTTAGTATTATTAACCTTTGGCTTTGGACTAACCACCCTATATATAGCTGAAGACTAGGGTTAGTTAGGGTAGTTATAGGTGCAATTCAAACAAGAGAGACGTTGAAATTCGTTGCACAAAAGACTAGATAAAGAAAACTGTCCAACAGTCAGAAACTGCCTATAGTCGACTTGCCCATGGAGTTAGTCGACTAGACTAGGCAAAAATCTTTCTATTAGTCGACTAGGTTTGGCTATAAGTCGACTAGTCAAGAGACGTTGGCCTGACAGTTTTCTGGATAACTACTTCAAGTCGACTGCAACTACCTTCAAGTCGACTTGGACCAAGGATTAGTCGACTAGGGGACTTGGATTAGTCGACTAGAAAAGTCTATTAGTCAACTATATTGACTGTCGGTCGACTAATAATCAAACAGAGAGTTGGGTCAGATTCAGGACACAGGATTAGTCGACTTGGGTTCTGGGTTAGTCGACTACATCAAGGATTAGTCGACTTATAATAGACATCAAGTCGACTAATGGACCAATGAAGTGTGTGTTTGTGTCAAGGCTTTTACATGCTATTTCAACTTTACAAACCACACTCTATCAACTCTCCTTGGCACATCTTGATCATGTAGAACTCTTGATTCTTCATTTGTTTAGAGCTCCAAATGTCATGCGTCACATAAGTCTTCAAGTCTTCATCAAAATAAGTTCCAACAAGGTGTTCTAGGTGAAGCATGGCAAACATGAGAATCTAAATCATTTTCAAAGATTTATTTTTCTTTAAACAAATTTCTAATTCTTTTGAGATAAAATCAATTTCATTTTTCAAAATATTGTTATCTCTTAAAATAGAATCTACTTTAGAAGATAAAACCTCATTATTTTTCAAAACAACATGGCAATCATTTTTAGATTTTAAAAACTCATTTTCTTTAAGTGCAAGTTCTAATTGAGATCTCAATGAATCCCTTTCATTATAGATCTCAACCTTCTCTTGAAAACATTGTTAAGTCTAGAAATCAAATTTTTATTTTCATTGTTAAGGCCTAGACTTTTCTTTTTCAAAATCTTATATTTTTCAATCAATTTTCACAAATAATTGAGAGTTCTTCATTCAAAGCATGGGCATCAACAAATTCATCACATGAAGAACTAGCACTATCTAGTTGAGTATCCGAGTGTACCTCAAGGGGATTCCCTTGGATCATATAGCATTGTTGTGGCTCGGATTCATCTCCACTAGATTCCTCCTCTTGTTGAATTGGCACTTGAAGCTTGGAGGTGGTGGTTATTGTCAACATATTCCACACTGCAAATGCGGAATCAAAGTTAGAAGCATGCATAAGATATTCTTTAGGTAGCGTGCTTCTAATGGCCTCAAGGGCTTGAGCATTGGCCCCTATATGCTTGCTATCACTAAGGTAGGATTCCTTGGTAATGGCAAGGTGAACCTTATATCCTAGGGCTTGTAGGTAAACGGATATCTTAGCCTTCCAAACAACAATGTTGGAAGGGTCAAACATAGGTGGGGTCATGAAGTCCATGGTCCAGACTATATGTGTGCAAACAATAAAAGTGTGCAAATGCAAATGATAGATTAGCTAAACAAAGGATCTCACTCCTAGGATGTTAAGCCTAAGTATCAAGAGCGTAGGCTCTGATACCAATTGAAAAACACCTAGAGGGGGGTGAATAGGTGTATATGCAAATCTAGATACTAAATGCGCTAAATGCGGAAGCTTAAAATAATCTTGCAATCACACTTAATACAACCAACAAGTGTAGCCGAATTCCCCGTGAAGGGCTCTGGACTAACTCCTCTTGATTCCCCTAGATATGGGTTGAGGTGCTATATGAAGCTCTTGTGGTTAAGTACAAGTGAGGCACACACAAGCAACCAAGCATACAATAGATATGACAATATAAAAGATGCAAGGCACAACACAAGTATGAATGATATGACAATATGAATGAATGATGCTTTGCACAAATGTAAAGAGAGAGAGTTAGAGAGACAATGGATCAAACGCAAACATAAAGATATGTTCCGAGGTTCGAGCCCCTAGCTCTACGTCCCCGCCTTCACCGAGAAGGATTTCTAATCCACTATCTTGTCCACCGAGGACTCCCACCGAGGGAACCTTCACCGAGAAGGATTTGTTACAACAAAGGGAGTACCGAACTCCTCTCTCAAATACCGCCTCACAACCGAGGGGTAGGCCCGTAGCCAAACAACAACCAACACCTCTACCGAAGAGGGTTACAAACCAAACTCCACCTCTCACTAGAGGGAGCAAACCACAAGCCTCAACCTCTACCAAAGAGGGAGCAAACACCAACCCAATACAACAACCTCAACCTCTACCAAAGAGGGAGCAACACAAGAAATCAAGGGTTTACAACAAGTGGTATGTCTCAACCACAAACCTCTTTCCTTTTTCCATTAAACAAGATCCTAATAGAATAGATAGAAGATAAGCTCAAGTGTGGAAAACTAGGTGTTTGAAAACAGAAACTCAAAGAAAAATACTTGGAAAAACTCTTGTAAAAGATAGAAAATGAAAGCCAAGACAAATCTCCCAAAATACTCTTTTCTTTGATTTTTTCAAAAACCTAAAACAATATAAAGATAGATCTTTTGGCTCTTAAACACTTTTGAAAACTTGTTTTATAAACCAGAGAATAGGAAAATTTTAGCTCTTAAAAACCTTAGTCAAAATCCCAAGAAAATGGGGTTTATATAGGCCAAACAGAAAACTAGCTGTTAGGCTGATCTGGCAGCCTGACAGGCTTGCGGTCGACCGGCCCGGTCGACCGCCAACGGTCAGAAATATGACCGTTGGGGCATCCGGTCGACCGCTCGGCCGACCGCCCAGATACAGAGAGCAGACTTCTCTGCTCCGGTCGACCGCTCGGTCGACCGCCCAGATACAGAGAGCAAGGCTCTCTGATCCGGTCGGCCGACCGGCCGACCGGCCCACTGTGCCAGCAGACGTGCATAGGTCTGTGCACGTTGGTCGACCGCCCGGTCGACCGCATGGCCTGTCAGCACAGTTCTGGGTCAGAAAAACATGTTAAAATTCTTTAATAAATCTTGTAAAATCTTCTAAAAAATACCCAAAAAAATAGTTTTTCATTTTGCATTGATATATAAACTTGTGATAAAAATTTCAACTCAAATATCAAGCAATTTGAACTATTTTTGTGTCTTATCATTTTTACCAAAAATCAAAACTTGTATTTTATCAAACTTGACTTTTTCAATACATGAATAGGAAAGTCAAAATAAGTTTGTATAAGTCATGTAAGCATGTATGTATATTGAACACATCTAATATACATAAAACAAAGTAAACTTGTTTTGATCAATCTATTCATGAAAACAAATATTGGTTAAACTAAAAACCGAAAAACCATAAAACGTGTGTGTTGTGCACTTGAGCATATCAACTATTCTTATCTTTACACATGGATCTAAAACACACTAAACTAAACTAGGATACCTAAGTCTTCTTGATGATCTTCCATCTTCAAGCCGACTCGATCCCAAACATGATCCACCGAGTGCAAAGGTATGATCTTGATGCTCGGCACTGGAATCACTTGTGAAAGGCTTCAAAACTCCTTTGTTGAAGCAATTACCAACTAATATCTTGTTACATGATCTGAAAATAAAATCACAAGATTATTAGTAAACATAACTACATGAGTTAATCATCATCAAAACTAGAGAGGAAGGCCTCCGGGCCAACACTGATATTATTTCAAAAAGAATTAAGAACAAGTTCATATGGATTCCTAAAAACTTAAGTATTATTGATAAAAATACTTATATTGCATCATACATACATGATATATGTAATTCATGCAATTATGTGTATACTAACAGATGGAAACCAAATTCAAATTTGGTTTGGATTCTTAAAGGTTGATGTTTTGATCTTATTATTGGTATCATTCTAATGTTTATCTTTTCAGGTACCATATATAAAAAGTTTGATAAGAAAAATATTTCAAACATTATGATATATTTTTTGCAGGGGGAGAACACATGTTTTTCTATATCTGTTATAACCTGTTTTCTGCAGGGGGAGAACATATATTTTCTGCAGGGGGAGTATTTGTGCATATAAAGTGTCATCATCAAAAATGGGGAGAATGTTGGAACTTACTTTTGATGATACATTTGTGAAGACATATCATTAGAACTCTATCTTACAAAGCTTATTCAAGAGTTCTACATGATCAAGACTTCCCAAAGAGAATGGCTATGATGTGGTTTGTAATATTTATTAGCATGTTAAAAGTCTTGAACACACACACACACATCATAAGCCTTTTAGTCGACTTATACCCTTTAGTAGTCGACTTATACATTCTATAGTAGACTTGATTTCCTGTAGTCGACTAACTTTTGTCCTACTAAGATACCAACTCTCTGTTTTTGACCTATATGCATTATTAGTCGACTTAACAGTCCTTATAGTTGACTAAACAGTCCTTATAGTCGACTAATACATGACCTACTCGACTTATCATATTGTTATGGTCGACTAGTTTCAGTTTTCAGAAACTTGTCCTGTGTTTCAATCTTGACCTAGTCGACTTGGTCCCACACTAGTCGACTAACCCAGTTTAAATTGCCTACCCTAGTCGACTAACCCCCTACCCCTAGTCAACTAATGGCAGTTTCTGACTATTGGACAGTTTCTGTTTTCTGGTGTTTTATCCAACGTTTCTATATTCAAATTTGTCCTGATAACTACCCTAACTGACCATAGATTTCAGCTATAAATAGGGTTGTTGTCCTAGGCTAAAAACACCAATTAAAAAATCAATAGTTTTCTGCCCAAAAACTCTATTGAAAAATCTGTTTTTCAGAAAACTATTTCCACTTTCAGTTCTTCATTCAAATTCCTACTCCATAGTGAAGATTTTTGAGAGTCCACCTATAATAGCCCTTGTCTTCGATCACATATAGAATCAAGGCTTATAGGATCAATTGTAATCACTCAAAGAGGAGCATTTACAAGAGCGTCTTCGGGTTGAAGAGAGTTTGTACAAGGTGTTGTGGTCTTCTTGGTTGTAAGAAGAGTAGTACACATTTGGCAAAGGGGATTTGTCAAGTAGTGTGCAAGATGTTGATTTTGGAAGTACAAAGTCAAAGGTTAAAGGAAAATCTCAAGTGGGTGGCTTGGGACTGGATGTAGGTCACAGGGACCGAACCAGGATAAATCACTTGTGTTTGCGTTTACTTTCTTTTCTGTGATTTATTTCCTCTTCTGCAAGTACTTTATATTTAAATGCTAATATCTTTGTTTGAGTATTGACGTGTATTTTAGATCCAACAATTGGCATCATCTCGGGACCAACATTTCTGTATTTAATGCCCTTCAAATCAACTCTGATCAAGTCATTATGACTTTTTGCCTCTTCTATCAAACGTGACTCTCACGTTTTCTATTGGACGCGGAGCTCATCTCGGCGTCTGGGTCAGTTGGCCTAGACGCGGGTTTCATTTGCCTAGACGCGGATATCATTTAAATGGGACGCAAGTCTCATTTGATGAAATGCATGGCAAACTTGTAATTATCTTCATCTCCCTTATATATATACACCCCATTCTTTCCTCTCTCTTTCATTATTCCTTCTTCTTTCTTTTTCTAGCCAGCAGCAGCCCAAATGCAGCCATGGTGACCTCCTTGGCCGGCCATCTTCTCTGCCATCACCACCACCAACTCTTCCACCATTCTTCCCTCCATCATCTTCTCCTCCATTCCAACAACACCACCACCACTAACACCACCTACTTCTTCTTTCTTCCACCAAAATAATCCATTTTCACCACCATCTTCTCCATCATTTTCACCACCACCTACACCACTTCGGCCACCAACAATCACACCAGTTCTTCTCCTCGTCGTGCTCTTTCTAACGAATCTATCTGTCACTCTCCGAAATACCTTTTTCAAAACTACAAATCTCCCTTTTGAACTAGACTTGCACTGTCATCCACTCCTTCTTTGGGCTTTAACCACCACCTCCGGCCACTTCCGGTCGCCTTCGGCCACCTTCGGCTGCTGCCGGCGACTGCCGGCCAGGCCATGGCCAGCCTTCCTCCTCCTTCCCTTCTTCTTTCTTTCCTTTCCTTACTTTCTTTTTTTCCCTTCTTTCTTTCTTTCTTCTTCCTTTTCCTTCTTTCTTTTCCATTCTTTCTTTCTTTGTTCCACGTAATTCATCTCACTCCTTCCCTGTGTCTCCCTCATCTCCCTATCTCTCTTTTTCTCTATTAATTGCTAGATGCAGAGCTCAACCCCGCATCCAAGCAATTCTTTAACACGATCTTCGCGTTCTTGATATCTGTATAACGTGATCTTCGCGTTCTTGTATCAACGCAGCACGGAGCTCATCCCCGCGTCTGCATTCTTTTCGTGTCCTAACTTAAATGAGGGTCTTAAACCTCGCGTTTGTGGCATCTACGCAACGCGACTCCTGCGTCTGCGACCCCCGCGTCTCACTCTCAACACCATATTTTCCTGTACACTCTCTCCCCCTGTATTCTCTCTCCCTTTGCACTCTCTCTCTATAGACTTCTCTCTCTAGCTCTCTCTTTCTCTCTCCTCTCTTTCATTCTCTTTCTTTCTCTCTTGATTTCCTTCTCTCTCTGTCACTTTCTCTTTGAAGCGTTTACATGTTGGTTACCTGGATTACAGATATCAGGAATTTCACAGTGTGGCGTTCATATGCTTGTTGCGACTCGTGTGTCTAGCTACGCTGCGAACGGTAACCTCGCCGAGCGTGATAACATTTAGTGTTGTACATTAGCTTCGCTCCAGCCCCGCTTAGCTCCGCTTGGATGTTCGCTTGCCTGCTGAATTACTTGCCTGCCAGTTTATCGATTCCTCTATTAATGGTTGTGAAGAGTTTGAAATCTTACTTATACTGTTTTCCTGAAAATGCTTAGTTTTTCGGTATTTGTACTGATCCTTTATATCAGGGTGATTTTCCTGTATCGCCTACATGCTTTCGCTTGATGTGCTTGTATATACTATATTATCTCTTGTCACTTGCCTAATATCAACCTCATGTCATGTTATCACCTGACACCCAGCATGCTACTACTTGACACCTGTTCCTTTTATGTTATCTCTTATCACCTGTTTCCTGTTATGACATGACTTATTACCTATCACCTGCCAGATCACTTGTCATTGTTATGTTAAAACCTAATACCTGTTATGATTAACTCTTTACTCATGATTATCATATTATGAAAATGTAGTACCTGATCTCTTGTTATATACTCTCGTTGTGCCTGTTATGAACTCCCGTTATGCTTGTTATGTACTCCTGTTATGACCAGTTATGATCCTACTCATTCCCGTAATAAGATAATTATGTTTAATAAGTCATAAAAAGGATAACTTACATGGGGAATGTGAGGAAGTGATGGATGCCGGTATGATGCCTTACTTATAGTAGTGGAATACTAAACCATGATTCATGTTAGGGGAATTTCAAGCCCCCAGAAGATGCGTGTTAGGGGGATTTCAGGCCCCCAATGGTTGTGTCCCGGGCGGACGAGAACTACTATAAGTAAAAGCTATCAGTTCTTCATCAGCTTCCAATAACCTACCTCGACTTACGTATATATGGATGTATGTGTGTTGAGATGTACACCAGGACACATACCAAGATATATGGATTAGACGAGTAAAAATAATAAAAGATGCAAACTATGTATCTGTTGTATGTGTTGGCCCAGAGGCCTTCCACTCTAGTTTTGATGATGATTAACTCATGTAGTTATGATTACTAATTATCTTGTGATGTTTAGTTTCAGATCTTTAATCAAGATATTAGTTGGTGATTGCTTCAAACTCCGTGATCCGGAAGCTTTCACATGTTGTTTCCAGAGCCCGAGCATCAAGATCATATATAGCACTCGTTGGAGTCAAGCTCAGAGTTTTGGAATTTTGGATCGAGTCGGCTTGGAGACGGCGCTCTACAAGAAGACATCGGTACCTAGTTTAGTTTTGTGTTTAGATCCATTTGTAAAGATTAGAATAGTATGATATGCTCAAGTTCACAACACACATGTTTCATGTTTTGTATATTGGTTTTCGGTTTTTCCGTTTTGGTTTAACCGATCTTGGTTTTCATGAATAGATATTATATCAAAACAAGTTTACATGTGTTTATGTATATTAGATATGTTCTATATACATGTATGCTTCATATCCTAGACAAATTTAATTTGATATACCTATTCATGTGTTTTAGGTTTTGTGTTTTAACAAAACATATTTTTGGAAATAAAGTCAAAAACATGGATATATATATGTTTCATGTATATTAGACTTATGTCCATATGCAACTTGCTTCAAAGTGTTTAAATATCATATTTTTGTATTTAGATGAGTTTTGGACAAAACGTATTTTCAAGTCAAAATTCCAAGTTTTAGAAAATACGATTTTTGGTTTTTGGCAAAATTTCTATAACACAAAAATGGTTCAAAATGTTTGAAATTTGTGTTGAAATTTTTAACACAAGTTTTTATATCAATGTAAAATGAGAAAACTATTTTTGTGGAATTTTAGAGATTTTATGGGAATTTTTAAGAGATTAAAAACCTTAGTTTTCAGTTCCAGATTTTGCCTCTGCCAGGCTTTGCCGGTCGACCGTAGCGGTCGACCGACATGCATGAGAACGTGCACGCTGGCAGCCCATTTAGCTGGTCGACCGCACGGTCGACCGACTGAGAGCAACCCACTCTCGGGTTGTCCCGGTCGACCGAGCGGTCGACCGGACAGAGAGTGTTGCTCTCTGTTTCTGGGGCCCGTCGACCGGGCGGTCGACCGGTAGCTGCCAACGGTCAAAAATTGACCGTTGGCCGGTCGACCGGACGGTCGACCGGTAGTTCTTTTTTGGCAGAATTTGCTGCCAACGGCTATATTTTTCTAGGGGCTATAAATACCCCATTAATGGCCTGTTTTCTCTAAGAATTTTTGGACGAAATTTCTGAGCTTTCTCTAGTGTTTAAACAAGTTTTAAAAAGAGTTTCTTTGTGCTAAAAAGATCAATCTTATTGTTTTAAAGTGTTTTTATATTTCAAAGAAAAATAGTCTTTTGGGAATTGATTTTGGTTCATTCAATCTATATCTTTGTGAAGATTTCCCAAGTAATTTTCTTTGTTTTAAACATTTTGTTTTCCACACTTGAGCTTCATTCTATCCTATCTATAGGGTCTTTGTGTTTGTGAGAAAAAGAGATTGTTTGTGGTCTTTTGTTCAAGTTGTAAACCCCTTATTTGCTTGGCTTTGTGCCTTTTCCTCATTGTGTTGAGGAGGTTGTGCAAGTGGGTTGCATCCCTCAAGTTGTGAGGTGATCCTTGTGTAGCTTTGTGCTAATCCCTCAAGTTGTGAGGTGATTATTTGTTGGCTTGGTGCTTTGCCTCTAGTGAGAGGTTGTGGTTGTAAAGAGAGGAGTTGGGTACTCCTAGTTATTGTATTGCCCCAAATCCTCAGTGGAGGTTCCCTGTGTGGGAGTCCTGTGTGGACAAGCTAGTGGATTCGAAATCCTTCTGGGTGAAGGCGGGGATGTAGAGCTGGGTGCTCGAACCTCGAAACAAATCTTGTTGTTTGCGCTTGATCCATTGACTCTCTCTCTCTTTACTTTGTGCATTGATAATATTGCCATATCATATTCTTGCTTGTGTGTAATTGCAATTAGTTTTTAAATTCCGCATTAAGTTCACTAGATTAGCATTATCACCTATTCACCCCCCCTCTAGGTGATTTCAATTGGTATCAGAGCCTACGCTCTGATATTTAGGTTTAACCACCTAGGAGTGAGATCTTGGTTTGCTAATCTTCATTTGCATTTGCATTTTGCACACATATAGTTGCACTCATGGATAGCCCTCCTATATTTGATATTCTAGACTTGATATTTGGAAGGCCAAGATGAGTAGTCATTTAAAAGCCCTAGGCTCTAGAGTTTACCAAGTCATTACCAAGGAATCCTACCCTAATGATAGCAAGCATAAAAAGGCCAATGCACTTGCACTTAAGACACTTAGAACATCTCTTGATAAAGACTTATTACATGTGTTTGCTCACTATGATTCGGCTTTTGCAGTTTGGAGCATTATGACTTCTCCCGAGCTTCCAAAGATTATCGATAGGATGAGGAGATCTAGAAAGACAAGTCCGACGAGCGTTGCCTCATAGTCCAAGGGAATGACTCCCTGAGGTACAATCGGAATCTCTACTAGATGATAGCTCTAGTTCCTATTGCTATGGATGTTTAGAAGTTCAACCCTTAAATGTAGAACTTGCTACAAAGCTTGAAAAGTTTTTGGAAAAACATGAACTTTTGAAAATGAAGAACTTTGAACTAAAAGAAGAAATGAAGGATTTGTGTTCAAGTTTTGAATTGACTTTGCAAGAGAAGGAAGAGATTGCTAGTGAACGTGACTCACTTAAATCTCAACTAGAACTTACCCTAAAGGAAAATGAATTTTTGAAAAGCAAAAATGATTGTGATGATGTTTTGAAAAACAATGAAGCTTTATCTTCAAAATTAGATTTTATTTTAAAAGATAACCATTATTTGAAAAATAAAATTGAGTTTATTTCAAAAGAATTAGATTTAATTTTAAACAAAAATAAATCTTTGCAAAATGATATAGATTCACATGTTTGCCATGCTAGTGTAGCCTCACCTAGCACTTCTATTGCATGCTCCACTTTATCTTCTAGTATTGAAAATGATATAAATGATTTGAAGAAAAGTGTGGATTGTTTGGGCTCCACTTTGAGCCATTGTGCCATAAATCATACACGCTTGGAATCCATGTTTCGCAAGAAATAAGTTCCATCTTTGCATGCACACCCTCCACGGCATACACATGCTCCTCACGTTCACACCCATCACATGTATGCTCATGTGTACACTTGTACACATTGTGGACGTAAGGGCCACCTTGCTAAATTTTGCTATGATCGTTTACATGATTCAAATTTAGCAACTAATTTTGTTAAGTTAGGAAAGGTTCTAACCCCTATGGACCCAAAAGGAAATGGGTACCAAAGACCACCCCTATTGTGTTTGATGTAGGTGTGGGCTCTCGCATGACGTGAGAGTGGCGGTACCTTGAAGTGGATGCGTTCCGTGCTTAAAGAAAACAATTTGGATGCATCACTTTCAAGGGGAGTTTGGTGGAGAGGACCACCATTGGTTTGGAGAACTAGAGAGGTGCCTTCATCAGTTTTGGTATCAATCTCTAACTCCCGTTTATAGTTGCATGTTTTTTATGTCGTTGATTTATAGCATGTCATGTTTTATTGTTCATTATGCCTATGCCATATTTATTAGAATAGTGATATACATATTTAGTTATTTTGAGACACCCATGTTTAAAATGGACTTATCTTTGTGTTCTCACTTTGTTTTAATCTAATATGTATGCCCTAGATCTAATGCATATGCGTCTACATAATGATCATATGGATGTTTATGATTTTTGTTTTGATGCCTCATGTTTTTGATTAGTATGTCAAATGCTATGATTATTAGACCATTGACATGCATGTATAGCCTTTGAGATCACCCATGTTTATATGGATCATTTGTTGTGTTCTCACCATTTGTTTAGCTATTATGCTCATCATAGTTCTAATAGCATGTGGATTTACATAGTGATCATTTTTATGATTATCATGTTGTTTTATGTCTCGTTTTATGCCTCATGTTTTGAATATACGTTTAGATGTTAGTTTTCATTAAGACTAGGATTTATACTTATACATATAATGGGCCACAAATAAATCTTTATATATGTTTGTGCTTGAATGGTTATTTGTACCCATTAGATGTGTTAGTATAGTCTAGTTTTGATGATTCATGCATTCTAACTTGTATTCCCCATTTTGGATATGTTTTATGATCTTGTGTTTTCACTTCATGTATACGTCTATTTTGCCAAACTTTAAGATATACATGTATACCCCTTGAGTCATTTGCTTTTCATGCAAATCTTTATATATAGACTCAATTGTGTTTAGGGATATGTATGTATACTTTTTGTGTTGACAAAACATACATATGCCTTGAAGTATAATTTGTTTTATTGAAAAATTTTAGATTTTCATGTTTCATGTTTAAAGGAATTTAAATTGAGCTTAATTGAATATTTTCATGATGATATGTGTCACATAACACTTGTTCACTCACTTTATTAGGTTTCTCATGATTTTATTTTCATGAGTATGATATGGGCTTTATAGATTTTGAGTGTTTAGTGATCATGTGAATTACATGTGTTTCATGAAAAACAATTTTGTCTTGTTCCTTACTTGAAGGATTTCGTACTAGTTAACAAATTTTTCCATAACTAGTTCGTGTTCTTCGCTTTGGTAGAGTTTTTCAAACAAACTATATTTTCAAACCTATTTTTTTTTTAAAACCCTACCTTCAAGGGTGGTTGGATGGGAGATCATGCTCATGTATGCTTTATAGTGAAAATCATTTTAAACTTGAACATGAGTTGGAGGATAGTTATATGAGGTATACATTTGATATTAGTGTTGTTTCAATTGGTATCATTGGATTTTTTTCAATTGATATCAATATTGACATGTTTGTATACTCATATATATTTTTTTGTATATGTATGCTTGCACTTTAAAGAGTATCAATTTCAATTGGTATCTAATTTTTCATACATATATATGTTTTTATTTGTGCTTATTATATTCATATATCTTAGAGCACAAATTTTGATCATGATAAAGCTTGTTTTATAATGACTATCTTGTTTCAATTGACTAGTTTTCAATTGGTATCCATATACAAGCTTATTCATTGTTTCATTTGGTATTTCATAAAGGGGGAGAAAACTTGTATTTCATCTTTCAATTGGTATTTGATTTTCACTCCCATACTTTATAATTGAAAATTTCAATTTGGTATCATATATTCAAAATGAAAAATATTTACAATTGATATCAAGATTTGTGTTTAGGAATTCAAAATTTGTAATGTTTAATTTCAATTGGTATCAAGAGTGTTTTCTTACAATTGGTATGGTATTTATTTACTTATCAATTGATATCAAGATTTTTGTTTTCATTTGATATATGTTTTCATATAAACATGTTTAACTTGAAACAAATCTCAATTAAAACGATTTGTTACAATGCCTCGTTTACCTTTATTTCAATTGGTATCATTTGATATAGGCATTCCTTAAAATGTTTTTATACTCATTTCAATTGATATCATTTATGCACTTCATTGACATTTTTTTATTGGTATCATGTTTTATGTCACCCCTTTATTGATTCTTTGTTTTGAACAAAAAGGGGGAGAACATTTTGTTTTTACTTTTACCCCTTTGTTGATGATTGACAAAAAGGGGGAGAAGAATTTGAGTTTGTAGTTTATATGCATGTTTTTGTATGCATGTTTTATATTTTATTAAAGTTCAATTGGTATCAAAAGCATTAAAGAATATGTTTATTTTTGGTATCAAAAGCTTCATTAGTTTGTTTTGCAAATTGGTGTCAAGAGCTTGTTTTGAAATGTACTTGTTTTATTTAATTGGTATCAAGAGCATGTTTTAGAAATTTATGTGTTTTATGCATGTTGATGCATACATATTTATGAACATTCATTGCATACTTATTTGTTTATCTTGATGCATGAGTTAAGGGGAGCTTCCTTGAAGCTTAACTTTAATCCATGCATATATAACTCCATGAGTTTTGTCATCATCAAAAAGGGGGAGATTGTTGGCCCAGAGGCCTTCCACTCTAGTTTTGATGATGATTAACTCATGTAGTTATGATTACTAATTATCTTGTGATGTTTAGTTTCAGATCTTTAATCAAGATATTAGTTGGTGATTGCTTCAAAACTCCGTGATCCGGAAGCTTTCACATGTTGTTTCCAGAGCCCGAGCATCAAGATCATATATAGCACTCGTTGGAGTCAAGCTCGGAGTTTTGGAATTTTGGATCGAGTCGGCTTGGAGACGGCGCTCTACAAGAAGACATCGGTACCTAGTTTAGTTTTGTGTTTAGATCCATTTGTAAAGATTAGAATAGTATGATATGCTCAAGTTCACAACACACACGTTTCATGTTTTGAATATTGGTTTTCGGTTTTTCCGTTTCGGTTTAACCGATCTTGGTTTTCATGAATAGATATTATATCAAAACAAGTTTACATGTGTTTATGTATATTAGATATGTTCTATATACATGTATGCTTCATATCCTAGACAAACTTAATTTGATATACCTATTCATGTGTTTTAGATTTTGTGTTTTAACAAAACATATTTTTGGAAATAAAGTCAAAAACATGGATATATATATGTTTCATGTATATTGGACTTATGTCCATATGCAACTTGCTTCAAAGTGTTTAAATATCATGTTTTTGTATTTAAATGAGTTTTGGACAAAACGTATTTTCAATTCAAAATTCCAAGTTTTAAAAAATGTGATTTTTGGTTTTTGGCAAAATTTCTATAACACAAAAATGGTTCAAAATGTTTGAAATTTGTGTTGAAATTTTTAACACAAGTTTTTATATCAATGTAAAATGAGAAAATTATTTTTGTGAAATTTTAGAGATTTTATGGGAATTTTTAAGAGATTAAAAACCTTAGTTTTCAGTCCCAGATTTTGCCTCTGCCAGGCTTTGTCGGTCGACCGCAACGGTCGACCGGACCAGAAGCCGGTCGACCGTAGTGGTCGACCGACGTGCACGAGAACGTGCACGCTGGCAGCCCATTTAGCCGGTCGACCGCACGGTCGACCGACTGAGAGCAACCCACTCTCGGGTTGCTCCCGGTCGACCGAGCGGTCGACCGGACAGAGAGTGTTGCTCTCTGTTTCTGGGGCCCGGTCGACCGGGCGGTCGACTGGTAGCTGCCAACGGTCAAAAATCGACCGTTGGCCGGTCGACCGGACGGTCGACCGGTAGTTCTTTTTTGGCAGAATTTGCTGTCAACGGCTATATTTTTATAGGGGCTATAAATACCCCATTAATGGCATGTTTTCTCTAAGAATTTTTGGACAAAATTTCTGAGCTTTCTCTAGTGTTTAAACAAGTTTTAAAAAGAGTTTCTTTGTGCTAAAAAGATCAATCTTATTGTTTTTAAGTGTTTTTATATTTCAAAGAAAAATAGTCTTTTGGGAATTGGTTTTGGTTCATTCAATCTATATCTTTGTGAAGATTTTCCAAGTGATTTTTCTTTGTTTTAAACACTTTGTTTTTCAAACTTGAGCTTCATTCTATCCTATCTATAGGGTCTTTGTGTTTGTGGGAAAAAGAGATTGTTTGTGGTCTTTTGATCACCAAGTTGTAAACCCTTATTTGCTTGGCTTTGTGCCTTTCCCTCATTGTGTTGAGGAGGTTGTGCAAGTGGGTTGCATCCCTCAAGTTGTGAGGTGATCCTTGTGTAGCTTTGTGCTAATCCATCAAGTTGTGAGGTGATTGTTTGTTGGCTTGGTACTTTGCCTCTAGTGAGAGGTTGTGGTTGTAAAGAGAGGAGTTGGGTACTCCTAGTTATTGTATTGCCCCAAATCCTCAGTGGAGGTTCCTTGTGTGGGAGTCCTGTGTGGACAAGCTAGTGGATTCGAAATCCTTCTGGGTGAAGGCGGGGATGTAGAGCTGGGTGCTCGAACCTCGAAATAAATCTTGTTGTTTGCGCTTGATCCATTGACTCTCTCTCTCTTTACTTTGTGCATTGATAATATTGCCATATCATATTCTTGCTTGTGTGTAATTGCAATTAGTTTTTAAATTCCGCATTAAGTTCACTAGATTAGCATTATCACCTATTCACCCCCCCTCTAGGTGATTTCAGTATGCTTTGTCGAGTATGCTTTCATCGGATTTTACATCAGATTTTCGGTTTATGATCATTATTATATTATACCTACTCATATCCTGTTTAACTATTTGTGTTCTATTCCACCAGTCTTCTACTCTTATCTTATCATACCATAAGTAGTTCCTGCTTGATATCACTTGCTATATATCTACCTGCTTTTGTACGCTTGTGCCTACGACACGGTTTTCAATGCATGTTTATGACCGGATTTATTGATACACGTGTTCTTATCTATGCACTCCATTTGGCATTAGCATCACCACTTGCTGGGGAGTTCTGACTCCCTTGGATCCTCATGTCCAGGTCTTGGAGCTTGTGGACTCTCCTTGTTGCTGACCTGAGAGGTACAGCGGTAGTGTGGATCACCAGCAGACCGTCTGGAGGCCTATCCTTCCAGGCCCCACTGCACGTCTGTCGAGTTTTCCTTTTGTAAACTCATGAGCGCCATTTGTGCTATTCATACATGTATATCTCCTTGTATTCTCGCGATTGCGCCTATCGGTGATGTAATATTCATGTAATATTTGTCACATCTGGTGATAAATTTGTAATTGTACTCATATGTTGGAATGTATAATGCACCACATGCTTTCGTACTCTGATTCTTATTTGTACTGATGCTTAGTGTATGTACGTGAGGGTATTTCCGATCTGCGTACATACGTCGCAGTAACGTCTCCATACCCGCGGGATCGGGGCATTACAGGGTGGTATCAGAGCCTAGGCTCTCACATCCTCAGTATGTCCAGATGACAAATTAATGGTAAAGAAATTTGCAACTGGAATGGATGTATCCCGGTTATACAGTTCAACTACAAGTGCAGAGTTATCTTGTTCTTGATCATCCTTCCTTTGATTCCTAATCCTTTCCATCTTTTCACTGTTTTGATTTTTTGTAGCCTTTATACCAACTTAAGATATGGAGAGACTAGAGATGTAGCGGCTGGTTATGAATGAAGCTATTATATGATCTCTTCGTCCAACTCTATGACGCTCGGGTATTCTCAGAATTGATCCACGATCGAGTTATCTTTCAGAAGGCGGTATTCGGATTTTCTGCGATTATTCTCTATTTTTGGCTATATCCTTCAGAGTGATCGATGCCTGGTATTCAGAATTCTTAACTATCAGTCTTTTGTATTTATGCTCAGTATTATCTGGGTTTTCTTTATCTTCGGTATTCTGGCTCATTCTCGGAGTGATATTAAGTATGCAGTACAGCGGGAATTCTATTGCCCGTCACCTGCCTGATCACTTGTCATTGTCATGTTAAAACCTGCCTGATCACTTGTTACCTCCTGCTCCTTGTTATGACATGACTTATTACCCTTCACCTGCCTGATCACTTGTCATTGTCATGTTAAAACCTGATACCTGTTATGATTAACTCTCTACTCATGATTATCACATTAAGGGAAAGTAGTACCTAATCTCTTATTATGTACTCTCGTTATGCCTGCTATGAACTCCCGTTATGCTTGTTATGTACTCATGTTATGACCAGTTATGATCCTACTCATTCCTGTAATCTGATAATTATGTTTAATAAGCCATAAAAAGGATAACTTACACGGGGAATGGGAGAAAGTGATGGATGCCGGTATGATGCCTTACTTATAGTAGTGGAATAATAAAACTGACGATTCGTGTTAGGGGGATTTCAGGCCCCCAGAAGATGCGTGTTAGGGGAATTTTAGGCCCCTAACGGCTGTGCCCCGGGCGGACGGGAATTACTATAAGTATGAGCTATCAGTTTTTCATCAGCTTCCAATAACTAACCTCGACTTACTTATATATGGATGTATGTGTGTTGAAATGTACACCAGGACACATACCTAGATATATGAGTCGAACGAGTAATAATAATAAAAGATGCAAACTATGTATTTGTTGTATGCTTTGCCGAGTATGCTTTCATCGAATTTTCGGTTTATGATCATTACTGTATTATACCTGCTCACATCCTGTTTAGCCACTTGTGTTCTATTCCACCAGTCTTCTACTCTTATCTTATCATACCATGAGTGATTCCTGCTTGATATCACTTACTATATATCTACCTACTTCTGTACGCTTTTGCCCACGACACAGTTTTCAATGCATATTTATGATCCGAATTTATCGATACACGTGTACTTATCTATGCACGCCATTTGACATTAGCATCACCACTTGCAGGGGAGTTGACTCCCCTGGATTCTCATGTTCAGGTCTCGGAGGTTGGAGCTTGTGGATTCTCCATGTTGCTGACCTGAGAGGTGCCGCGGTAGCGTGGATTACTAGCAGACTGTCTGGAACCCTATCCTTCCAAGCCCCCTGCGAGTCTCTCGAGTTTTCCTTCTGTAAACTCATGAGCGCCATTTGTACTGTTCATACTTGTATATCTCCTTGTATTCTCGCAATTGCGCCTATTGGTGATGTAATATTCATGTAATATTTGTCACATCTGGTGATAACTTTGTAATTGTACTCATATATTGGAATGTATAATGCACCACATGCTTATGTACTCTGATTCTTGCATATACTGCTGCTTAGCGTATATACATGAGGGTATTTCCGACCTGCGTATATACGTCACAGTAACGTCTCCGTACCCGCGGGATCGGGGCGTTACAACTTGATTGCTCAAGCTCACACATAAGTTTAATATAGATTTTCAAGATCAAAATTTTCGGTGTTTCGGTTTAACACATTTCGATTTAACTAGAATATGCTTTTTATTTGAATTTAAAATATTTTTTAAAAAAGATAAAAAAATCAAAATTTTGGGCTGAGCCGTCGACCGCTAGCTAGAGCTGAGTGCTCTGTCGGTCGATAGGTCGTCGACCGGATATACGTATGCACTATGTTGTGCATGTCGGTCGACCAACCGGTAAATCGCAGAAACTTACAGTGCTCTCTGTTTTTGGATTTCGGATCGATCACTCAGTCGACCGCTAGAGAGTTGAGCTCTATTTGAGCTCGGTCGATCGAGCGGTCAATCGCTAGCTCCAACGGCTATTTTTATAGCCGTTGGTGGTCGACCAACCTCTGGCAAAATTGCCAGAAACAGCTAGTTTCTGATTTTGAGTGATTTTGTTTTATTCTCAAACAGATATATTTTGCTTTATTTTGGTTTAATTAATGTTTTAACACCTAGATTTACTCTCTAATCATCTTTACTCTATTCCTATATTCATAGTTAAACAAGATTTTTACAAGATTTTTGAAGAAAAAAGTTTGTGTTTAAAGTTGAAGAAGTTTTAAAAAATCAAGATTACTAGTTTTTGAGAAGTAAAAGTTTTGAGCTTCTATTTTTATATCTTACATTGATATTATTACTCATTCATATATGTTTGAAATTGTACTTACACTTGTGTTGATCTAAGAGAGCTATTAAAACACCTCAACTCTTATAAAGAAGGATCTTGAGGAGAAGTTCCAGAGCGCTTCACCGAGAATTCAGCTTCACTCTTTGGAATCTATTTGTGTACTTAGTTTTTATTAATATAAGTTTTTAAATTGCGCATTTGATTAGCACTTCCCCGATTCACTCTCTCTAGGTGAACTTTCAATTGGTATCAGAGCTTGATTCTCTTGATATTCGGTTTAACTACCGTAAAGAGATCTTTTATTTTCTAGTCATCCTTTTTTTTTTGCACACCTCATGGCATACAATGATAAATCTAGCATTTATTGTCCACTCAAGTTTGATGGACTTAACTTTCTTATATGGAATAAGATGACTGTTTTCCTTAATTCCTTGGGTGATAGAGTAGCCAAAGCTATATCTAATCTATTTATTTGTCCTGAGGGTGATGAGGACTCATGGTCTGAAATTACCGTCAAGGAATATAATTTCAATTCAAATGCCCATTAAACATTACTTCAAGCTTTGAATGATAATGATATTTTTAGGATCATAAATTGCACATGTGCATATGATATTTGGCAAGTTTTGATCACTACACATGAAGACACATCACAAGTCAAAAAAGTTAAGATTAATTTGCTTAACTCTCAATATGATAGCTTTCATATGTGATGATGAATCTATAAATGATATGCTTACCCGTTCCACTACAATTACTAATGCACTCATGTCTCTAAGTAAGCCTATCAATAATGATCAAAAGGTACAGAAAATCATTAAAGCACTTCCTCGAGCTTGAGAAGTCAAAGGAACCACCTTGAAAGAGCGCAATGATAAGAAAGAAATAGAATTCACTACTTTCATGAAAAGCTTAAAGACCCATGTAACGAAGATGAAGGCAAGAAAATATAATGAGCCACAAACGGATAATGGTATTGCACTCAAGGCCTCTCTAAGAGAACTTAAAAAGAAAAATGTTGCAACTCCAACCACCTCGAAAGATGAAAGAAAACTCACTTTCTTAGTGAAGAACGTAAATACGCATCTCATGAATGAAAAGAAAAGTGATCCAAGAAGGAAAGGCAAGAAGAAAGCAATGAAAGCCACCAGTTGAGATTCGGATAGTGAATGTGAGCATAATTCTGCTCATATGTGTTTCAAGATCCAAGAGGATGACCCTTTTGAGGTAAATTCGGAATCCGAGCTTGATGAAAATAATAAATTATTATATGATGATCTTGCTTTATGTTGTGAAGAATTATTTGAAAAATATGATTTAATGAAAAAATATTGAAAATGAAGAAAAAAATTCATGTCTTATCTTCAAAACTTGACATTGTTTTAAAAGAAAAAAAAGTGATTTTGAAAGAAAATAATTCTTTAAAAAATCATATTGAATTGATTTTCAAAGAAAAGGATTTAGTTTCACATACAAACATTGTATCCTCTTCTATTGATAAAAATGAAATTTGTATTTTAAAGAAGAGTATTGATTGTTTAGGTTGAGCCAATGTGTTTTTGACCATAAAAAATTAGAATCAGTGTTTCAAAAGAAACAAACTTCATATATTCATGCACATACCACACGACATGCGCATACACATCATACTCATAAGTATGTCAATGCATATCATTGTTCATGGTGTGGCCGCAAAGGTCATGTAGCCAAGTTTTGTTTTGATAGATTAAAACTTTCAAATGCAAATATTTGAGTTCATAGTATACTAACCCTCGAGGACCCAAAAATATTTAGGTATCAAAAACCACACCAATTATTTTTGATGCAGGTAGGTGTTAACTCTCTCAAAACGTAAGAGAGTTTTGGTGCCTTAGTGGTTGATGCAATTAGAGCTTGATGGACAAACCAATAGATGCAGCACTATCAAGAAGTTTAAGTGGGAGGACTACCTTATTTGGAGAAAAGAAGATTAGTTCAATAGGTGTTGTAATTATATGTATCCTCCATCTTTTATTTATATGCTTTAATTGGATAATCTTTAGCATATCATGATTTGCATGTTTTAATTATATGTTTAAACACAAATATTGTTATAACTATATGATATACATACATAATCCTTGAGATACACTTGATCTTCATGCTATACATATTCTATTTCATTTGTATACACAATTCTTGTTCAGTTATATGTGTACATATACTCTTTTGAAAATGCAATTTTTTGTTTTTGAATCAGTTTTTGAAAAAAAGAAAAAAAAATGAGAGTGCTTACGCTTCTAGAATACTTGCTCAATCCCCTAGTCTTGAGGCATGCCCTTCACCACAAATGGGTCAATTATTATCAAAAAAGAGAGAACGAAAGAACTAGTCTTTTCTGCTTGAGTTCATCACCATCTTGCACCTTCCATCAGCTAGTAAATAAATAGATGATTTTGATGTCCTAATTAATATGCTTATTAAACTAATAAACAGAGTCAAACAGAATTCTATCAATTTCATAACAAATTTGGTTGTTTTCTTCTTCTTCTTCTTCTTCTTCTTCTTTTTTTTTTTTTCACATTTAGCCCACAAAGATAAATCCACACTTTCCATGTTATGGGCAAGTAACTACATGGCCACCTCTATTTCAAGGTGACCAGGTAAAAAGATGATGGTGTGGTCAAAGGAAAATCTCTGTCAAACTCAATATCCATTTTTCCTTACTGCATTAATCTACTGCAATATCATTCCAATGTCATTTACAGCATACAAACATGCCTACAACAACCAAACGAGTTGATTCCAAGTGGTTTGCATCTTCTAAAGATTCAACAAGTCAATTGCACAGTAGCTTCTTGTCACCAAGAGCTACATTTTATCCTCCTAAGATTATTATTCAGCATCCATGCAAGTTGATGCTGAGTGCAATATTTGAAACTAAATCACTGTGTTAAGGAAAATATATGAACAAATAAAATAAAGTGGAAATTATTATAGAATGTTTGCCCTCCTACTTGAACCTACAGCAACTGAGAAACCACATTCAAGTCATGGCAATTAGTATGTGACACAAAAAAAAATTGAAGATATTACAAACATGGAGAGTCAAATCCATTGCATCTCTAAAGATAGATGAAGTCATTTGACAAGTGTTCATGCAAATTTATCAATGACAGTAAAATTTGCTTAGGGACTACATATTCTACAAGGGTTGCTGCATTGCAATAACTTGTAATCAAAAAAAAAATTTTAAATCCTACGAAACAAATATTTTTTTTTTAAATCCTACAATAATGCATAAAGATTAAAAGCTGAAAGATAATTACTAGAAGAGATCACAAAAACCAATCATGCTCTGAAACAACAACAAATTGAATTAGTGTCTAATTTGCTCGGTTCCTTCTCCAAGCATTGGATGTTTTGTTGCATAAGATAAATAAGAAAGCATTTCCGATGATGATCATGTTTGGTTGCAGATAAACTCTCTGCCAATAGAAAAAGTTTGGATCTTGCAGATGAAACATATTTTCATTCATCAGTACTTCCCCAAAGGTTACAGTTAGGTAAAAAGCCAGGTTAGTGTGATGTAGAACGAGGAATGCGGGGCCTCACCGGTGTCTTTGAAGGACTGACCCTGCACAACAAGTGTGATGTTAGAGCATATGCGACTAAATGCGGTGAGGAGAGAAATATTGGAGAGGGATCATACCTAATGGGAAGACCACCCAAAAGCATCCCACTGCAATTCAGCGCTAAAATGGCACTATCAGCCTACAATGAGTAGACAAATAAAACAATGTGAGGGTTCATAATCTTTATTTTTAAAGAAAAGGAGTGGCTTCAAAAATACCAATATAACGGTACATCAAACAGGGTGCACAATGCAAAATTTTAAATCAAATATGCTGTTGTTGTGTAAATGTTAAGTAAAAATTCTCCTGGACTACAATTAGCTAGTATTGCTGCAGCTCTATGAATATACCATTTTCCAGTTTCCATGCATCTGTAACAATCATTCTCAACTGAAAGAACATGAGGAACCTATAAGATATTCAAGATGGCTTCTCTACAGGAGCAAGATTAGGTAAATTTACAAAAACTATTTAGCAGGCCTGAACAATGCTATATTAGAGATAATCTGATTTAAAATAACACCACCACCATCACCGCCTTGGTTATGCAAGAAAATTACTATAGGGTACTCAAACTTCCTATATATTTGCTGTGGTATTAATCCAGATTTGAATGCTCAGGTGGAATTTGGAGAATTCCAAAATTTTGGTACTCTTACTACAAGGAGACAAGTAGTGTGATACAAGATGCTCTGGTATCCTTCATCTTTATTTTTTTTTATTTGAAACAAGAACGAGGTTGCAAAGAAACCAACTACTTAAAACAAGAATTGCAATTAGGATAGAGACAGAGAACACTTCAGATCTAGTCACTAGGAGTATATTATCCAGTTGAGAATGACTAAATGGGAAAGATAACATTTGCGTCTTAAAACAGGTCTACAAATTTATCTAATAAAAATTCAATCTATATTTACACAAGGATCCCATTAAGTTGTTCAACCTAATGGGTAGGTCAGTCGATCTTGTTGCTTCCATCAAATAAATAAATTCTGGGGTGATCTACGTGAATTGTTTTGCTTCCATTTAGCTACGATAAGGGCCATCTCCTCACCAAATTAACAAGCATTATATCTTTTTTCATTCCCTCCATCCATGTTCCTTTTAGCTTGTCTCTGGTCCCTGTAGCTCCATTAACAAAGATCCCATACCATCTCAATCGGTTCACCCCCATTTATCCTTCATGGGAACAAACCTCTAATTTCTTACTGTCACTCACTTTTTATCTTATATCTTAGAGTATTCATTCATCATCTCCGCATTCTCAGTTATGCTATACTCATTGATTCACACGTTTAGACATGTTTCTTAATTGTCCAACATTCTGACCCATAAAGTACATACTTTGTGGACCAGATGGAAAGAGTCGGCCTAAATTTTCAACACTTCTATGGTTTGTAATGGTCTACAAAACAGTCCAGCTGGAGCATGGATAGCCCTACAAAAGCAGTGTGCTTGTAGTGGGACCCCAAGAACATTAAATCATCTTAATCTGTTTTTGTCAAAACCACATCAGGTTTGGCGTGCTTGCAACATTTTCCCGACATTTATCATAGAAAAACATCCTAAATTTTCATGTGCATTTTAATCTGACATTTTTATAGAAAGACATGCCCAAATTGCCGTGGATTTTAATCGGACAAGATTACGTGTACAACCTGGAAACAGCCTGAAAAGATTTCTGTAGGAAGAATGATCAAACCAGAAACAGTTGGGAAGTTAAAATATTAGAAAACTCACCACTTAAATTTGTCACCTCAACCAATCACTGCTAGTGTACTAAAGACAAATAGCATGGAAGGTTATTAATGACCGTTGGTACCACATGGAATCTTATAAATCTATTGATTTGACTCCTATACGAATAAAAAAGCTCTGGGTTATGATCTACATGAGACAGACATCACCTACATCTGGCTGCCATCACCTAGCGAATCTTACAATTGCTAGAAGTAATCAACAGAAGCAGCAAGCTTAAAGAGAGAGTATAGAAACATGGATCAACCAGGTCCTTGTCACTACATTAAATCCACATATATCCTGGTAACTACAATCATAAATCAAATTAGATTATTTTTACAACGCATGGCTAGTTCTCTGCTAAACACTCATCCAATCACTCATAATACACCATAATGGCATGCCCATGTTACCTAATTCCCGCCACTTTCCTCAAAGTTTGATCCAGTATATGTTCCGTTTGTGGTGTGTTCCCAATCCAGATCACCAAAACTGGTGACCAAGGAACAGAAGAACAATAATGACTGAACAATGTAATACTCCAGAAATTAGCTTTTCTTGTTAGACCTACTTGCAGCCTCAACAAGGCTTTTCCTTTAAAGAAAGGAGTTTGAACTTTGATTATTCAAGTTAATTAGAATTGTGATCAAGTTGTTATAGTTAATTTAGTGGTCTCAAATCCGGGTTGGCTTTATAGACATTAAAAGATGCAAGCCTCTATTATAATAACTTTACATGTCCTTTGTATGAATCTTGTTTTGTACGCATAAATATTATGATACATGCATAATTATCAAAATGACCCAGGTGAATGTTCCCAACTGTACCACAATCTCAAATAGTGATTAGATTAAACCTAGTCACTTTGTACGTGAACATAGTGCACCCTGTGCCTGAACCTATACCACAACCCAAAGTGTATTATGAATCTGTGTAACACTGGGTATGCCGAATGAAACAAGCCTCTTAACCCCATGACAACCTGCATCGACCCCCTGATAAGTAAAAGACTCAACTGCAATCTCACAAACCCCACCATGGCTATTTAGCAATTCAACCAACTGACCAACATGAGAATTCCTTCACCACTACATCACCAACTTTTCTGCTATATCCCCGGCATTCATCTAGAATGCAGTCTAGGTGGCCACTTTGGCAAATCAGTTTGGGAGCAAGCTACCAAGCTAAGGGACCACCACCCTCAACCCTTTAAAAAAAAATTAAAAAAAAAGGATGAAAGAGAGAAATGGAAAAAACTTGTAAGGAGATATATCTATATTAACCAATGATCTCATCCTGCCACTAGTATTAAATGGACACAAAACTAGGTATCAAGTGTCTGGTTGTCCTGAAATATCTAACAAATGAACCTTTGAAAATCTGATATGGGAGAACGCTATATTTCATAGAGGCGCATGCAAATATCTAATAAGTGGTTAACTGAGGCAACTAAATTAAAGTTCAACGAAATAACCTTACAAGTTGATCTAATAGTTGTTAATATTTTGCACGCAGAAGCTCCAAGAATGCAATGGATTGAGTATCATAGTTTTATTAGTACTGGTGGAGCCAATGAAGCACGGCAGAGACACTTTAAAGTGTCGTGTCCGTGTTGGACGACACTTTAAAGTGTCATCCCTTACCCAACACATACCAAATACTCTAGAACTGTGTCATACTTTAAAGAAACCACAAAAATGTATGCATGTTAGCTTTAAATAAGATCTAAAGATCACATGTTGGATGCCCTTGGAGTTACATATCCCTTAAACAAACAAGAAAAAATAGCTTGTTTGTGGATAGTGGATGCTATGTTAACAAAACCTAAACACCTCATTAACTATGTGAGATAATTATTAGATTTTTCAGATTTTTTTTTTTTTGGATTTGTTTACTTGATTATAAGCCATGGTAAATATTATCAAGATTTTGTTTTGCTTTTCGTTTTACTTTTATAGAACATGTCCAAATTACTAATGTGGATCATTATTATATATAGATACACACACAGTCATATCACCGCATTCCCATATTCTGTTTTTTAGGATTTGCCATGTGAACGTGTACTTGTCATATCTGGGTCCACGCCTCATAGATTGGACCATTTGAAAGTATCCTTAAGTTTCCAAGTGTTTGACTATTCGAAGCATAAAAAATATTAAATTTAAAGTGGTCAGGCAACAATGTTTGTTGCATGTAGTGGCCTACAATTTTAGGGTGTGGTTGAAGAGAACATTAGGGTCAGGTTAATTATTGTAAGTTCTCCCACTCAACCAACATATTATTATTTATCCTACAATAAAGTGGCTGATTCCTTTGAATGGAAAAACTTTGCTCCTTTTTCTAAGTAAAAACTGGGTAATCTATTAATCTTGAAGCAAAATCTGCCTAATCTGCTCATACCCAGAAACCTGATTCGAAAACCAAACCTTCCTTCAACCTGATGAGCACGTTTTAAACCTCCAAAAACTCGCCTCATATTTTGGGCTTATTAAATGTGCCAAAACCCCACCTGACCGAACTCGACTCATTGACCACTCTACTACAGATTGTCCCCTTCAACAATTGATCTAATAGGTCCAATGATGGGAACATCAGAGCTGATTTATGTATGTAGTATTTGTATTAATGATTTGATGTATTTGTTTTATGTAAGGTGATTTGGTGTACTTGTTTTAGGTATATGTAGTAGTGGTGGTAGTTGTAGGCCATTATGTGTAGTAGTTGTGTATAGTTACGTGTGGTAATGGTAGTTATTAGATTGTATAGTGGGTAGTTATATGGTAGTTGTAACTTGTAGCCTATATGAGGCATGGTTGTGTACTTGTGGAATGATAATGTTGAATGCAAAGAATGCCTCTTGTCTGCATCTCCTCTCTTCCTCCTCTTTCTAATATATGATGAATGAAAATATGAAAATACTCTTCCCTCACATATTTCCTTCTCCCTAGATCTCTTCCTTCTCCCTGAAATTGTTTATCTCAGCAATAGTAAACAGCGAAGCAGCAACAACAGCATCAACAAGCAGCAGTAGTAACTTGCAGCAGCAGATCGGCGGCAGCAGTTGTAGCAGCAGCAGCAGCCAGCATTAGCAGCAGCAGCAGCCAGCAGAAGCAGTAGCAGCAGCAACAGCAAAATCCAGCAACAGCAGCAACAACTATAGTCCCTCCTCTTTCAACCACAAGTCCATCGACCACCACTTCACTGCACCAAACAACGACCTTTCTTATCCACCGTTGAGTTATTTACATCCTTATCGGAGTACGACAGCAAGTTCTTATCTGTGAGTTTATTTCAACGCAATCTAATAATTAGTTGAACTACACATCAGTAAATTCATCTCTAAGATATTATCACTATTTTATGTTGTCCATCATATCGTGAGATGTGTGATTCTGCAATTCTTGTGATTGTTTATCTTTGATATTGTGATTAGAGTTTGTCATGCATGATATAACTATTGTAATTAGATCTTATTGAGATTAGAAATGTTCAAAACTAGCATGCAATACTTTGTAAAATCCATTTATTTGACATTGTTAGTTTTTCATTACTTTCCTGTCGAAGATCGTTTTATTTGGTGAAACGTGACGAATTTGATTATATCAATGATTCTCTACATGACACACACCCACCGTTTCACATCAGTTTGGTATCAGAGCACGATTTAGGCAGGAACATCATGCATTAGGTATAAAAATGGCTAGTGAATCCCAAATTGCTAATATGGACACCAACTCCAAAATCCTCCAAAGGCTAGATGAAATTTTGAGTTGCATAACTAGGTTGGATCAGGTATTCAAGTCCACCTCTTATCATCCTGCAATCCAGAGTAACAAGTGTCAGGATAATCAGCACGTTGTGGTTAATTGTCCAAGGCCAGTCATAATAACTAAAGTTAAGCTGTTACAAATCCAGAGTCCCTTCCTCCTTTATTGCCGACTCCTACTGTCATTGTCTATTCTGGTCGTCAACCCCTTCCTCCTTTACTGCCAACCCCTAATATTGTTTGCTCTGATCGTTAACCCCTTCCTCCTCTACTGCTGACCCGAGCCCAAGTCAAAATTGCCATTGATAAATTGTCCATAATAGAATCAGAGTTTGACTCTGAAGAATTCATTTATCAAGTAGAAGAACCACAAGACTCCAACTCTGACAAAGAGAACATGGGTAGTAATATTAAGGAATTCAGTACTTCGAGTCCCCTCGAGGTGATCTCAGTGACTACAAAGTTTATTCATGTCTTTCCTAAAGACAGTACTTCGATCCCTCTCGAAGTTACCTCAGTGACTACGGAGTTCACTGATGTCTTTCCTGAAAAAAGTGTTGTCTCTCCTCGAAGTCACTTCTGTGACTACGGAGTTTGATGATGTCTTGTTTGAAGACTTCCTGCACAAGTTACCACTGACACATGATATCCAACATGTCGTTGACTTAATACCAAAGGTACCAGAGGCTAGCCTTCCCGACTTGCCACACCCTAGGTTGAATCCTATCGAGAAAACTGAATTTGAAAAGCAGGTTGATGAGTTGTCACTAGAGGGCAAGCTACAATTCTTTATCCCCATAAACATTCATGTTTATGAGGACAAGTTTTGGAACTATATAGTGACAAAGGATGTAGGACAGGTCAAGGATTTTACCATCTATGGTCAATCTATATCAAAAGACTTGAAAGGTACCGTTATGAAAGAAATTAATGTTCTACATATCATAAACTTTTCTGCTATTACGGTTAAACCTTAGATGTGTTTTCCTTCAGAGTTTACTTGTTAGGATCTCACTTGACGTTAAAATAACAAATAAATTGCCACACACAGGATGATTCACCTGATAATCTCTTTTGATCGAGGTCGTGTATATTGATGACCACTGAACCAAGTGCCTAAAACTTTAATAGCAAATAAGGAGTCAAAGTTTATTAGCTATTTTTTGAAAGACCCCTTTAGCGATAATAGGCACTAAGTTAAGTTCTCTACTGCAATTCATTATAGAGTTTCTGAGTCTGCATTTAGGCCTAAACATCCAAATCTGCATCATATTTTTTCCACATGCAAGTTCGACAGATGGAAAATCTTATGGTTTGACATCAGGAAAGGAATTTAAAACTTATAATGTTGATAATTTGTGATGATTCGGATTCATCCATAATGGTTTCCCGAGGAAACGGTTAAAGATTTGCATGTCTGTAATGTTGGACTTTCATTTTCATTAACAACCCACTGGTTGATGAGCCTTACCCTGAGCTAACCTTGAGCTAATTTTTGAGAGTCTACTTCCCCACTCCCACCATTTCACATCCATTTGAGGAATGTTGAATGCAAAGAATGCCTCTTGTCTGTATCTCCTCTCTTCCTCCTCTATCTAATATATGATGAATGAAAATAGTCTTCCCTCTTGCTAGATCTCTTCCTTCTTTTTGAAATTGTTTATCTCAGCAATAGTAACAGCGAAGCAACAACAACAGCATCAACAAGCAGCAGCAGCAGATCAGCAGCAGCAACAAAATTCCAGCGACAGCAGCGGCTACGGGTACCTAAAACGTGCTTCTCAGTTTTCCCTTGGAGTATGACGGCGAGTTCTTTATCTGTAAGTTTATTTCAAACTAATATATTTATTAGTTGAACTATACATCAGTTAATTCATCTCTAGAGTATTATCTTTATCTCATGTTGTCAACTATATGGTAAGATGTGTGACTCTGCAATTCTTTTAATCGCTTATCATTGATATTGAGATTAGAACTTGTCATGTATGATATAACTATTGTAATTAGATCTTACTGAGATTAGAAATATTCAAAACTAGCATGCAATACTTTGTAAAATCCATTTGTTTGACATTGTTAGTTTTGAGTTACTTTCCTGCCGAAGATCGTTTTATTTAGTGAACGTAGCAAGTTTGAGTATTATATCACTGATTTCCTACATGACACACACCCATAGTTTCACATCAGTTTGGTATCAGAGCAAAGAATGTCTCTCCCCTTTTACATGATATTCATCCTATTCTACAGAGAAAATTGATAACATTTTAGATGAATTCATGGTGCAGCTTGACTAATAATCTGAGATGCAAGAAATAAACTTACAGCAGTAAGAGTAGCTCTACAGTTGACTCGACGGGGTCGAGTTTCTTCCATCTGGGGAGAATTGATGGGAACATCAGAGCTGATTTATATATGTAGTATTTGTATTAATGATTTGATGTATTTGTTTTATGTATGTAAGATGATTTGGTGTACTTGTTTTAGGTATATGTAATAGTGGTGGTAGTTATAAGCCATCATGTGTAGTAGTTGTGGGTAGTTATGTGGTAGTTATGTGATAGCTATAACTTGTAGCCTATATGAGGCATGGTTGTGTACTTGTGGAATGATGAATGTTGAATGCAAAGAATGCCTCTTGTCTGCATCTCCTCTCTTCCTCTTCTTTCTAATATATGATGAATGAAAATATGAAAATACTCTTCCCTCACATATTTTCTTCTCCTAGATCTCTGAAATTGTTTATCTCAGCAATAGTAAACAGCGAAGCAGCAACAACAGCATCAACAAGCAGCAGTAGCAGTAGTAGTAACTTGCAGCACCAGCAGATCGACAGCAGCAGCCTGCAGTAGCGGCAGCAGCAGCCTGCAACCAGCATTAGTAGTGGCAGCAGCAGCAGCAGCCGAAGCAGCAGCAGCAACAGAATCCAGCAACAACAACTACAGTCCCGCCTCTTTCAACCACAAGTCCATCGACCACCACTTCACTGCACCAAACAATGACCTTTCTTATCCATCGTTGAGTTATTTACATCCTTATCGGAGTACGACAACGAGTTCTTGTCTGTGAGTATTTCAATGCAATCTAATAATTAGTTGAACTACACATCAATGAATTCATCTCTAAGATATTATCTCTATTTCATGTTGTCCATCATATCGTGAGATGTGTGATTCTGCAATTCTTGTGATTGTTTATCTTTGATATTGTGATTAGAATTTGCCATGCATGATATAACTATTGTAATTAGATCTTATTGAGATTAGAAATGTTCAAAACTAGCATGCAATACTTTGTAAAATCTATTGTTTGACATTGTTAGTTTTTCATTGCTTTCCTGTCGAAGATCATTTTATTTGGTGAAACATGGCGAGTTTGATTATATCACTGGTTCTCTACACGACACACATCCACTGTTTCACATCATCCAATGCATACTAGTATGCTCGTATTTGAATGCTTGGTTTGTCTACAAATCTGAGTTAATGGGGAACTAGATGACTTCTACCAACATTATAGCTTAAGCATAACTTCAACTTTAGCCTTAATAACAAAGATTGGTGGTGAACACTACATGTTATAGAGCACAAAATGGAATCTACAAAAAATTCTCCACTATTCTGTCCATGATGATAAGCATGACAATCCTAGTAAATCCATTTCCAAATTTTGAGTAAAATTTTAATTGTGTGCAGAACATACATGAGCCACCAAGATCAAACTTTTCTTTGCATTACTAGTATCTTCCTCAAAAGCTTGATGTGGAAAAAATAGTTCTTGCGTGGATTATCCTTTCAAAGGGAATGAACCTTTTTTTTTTTTGTTCCTTTTTTATATCCTTGCACTTTCCTGTTTCCTCTCGAAATTCTCAGCGAGACAGAAAAAGTAGGTAAGGGTTTGAAATTAAATAATTACTTCCACATTAGAACTCTCCACTGTTTCCATGAACCACCTTCCAGTTACCAAGTAAATTCTGGTCTTGCACAAATTCTCAATTCCCATTTCTTGGTATAAGAATTACTTATTTTCACTAGTCACTTTTCACTTGGCAGTAGAATTTTCAGCTATGAAAACTCACTCAAACTCTATTTCCTAGAATCAGAATTACAAGCGGAGTTGACAATTCCAACTTCCCTTTTCTAAATCCAACTGACAAGCACATTCATAGAGAAATCATTCTTTTGTCTAAGACACGAACAACATCATAATTTATAAGGAGGCTTCAGCTCAAACCAAAAGGTGCTTTCCCATTTGTAGGTTGCAACCAAAATTGCCTTCTAAAATATTGAAACTAAAGCTTGTAGCTCAATGGCTAGGCCTGAATTAACAGTCTACACTATGTCGGGAATGAATGAGCAATGAACTTGCATATTAGCTTGGCCTTTCTAAGAAAGGCATCTAGGAATACTAGAGTTAATTGAGAGATTTAACATACAGTAGATGATCTGGCTGAAAGCCAGAATGGTACACTTGAGCTCAACAGTAGTAACTCTAATGGTTGACTAGTACAGTATATATTTATGAGTTAGCAGATAAACGTGAACGTTTTGCCCATTTTCTTATCACCCCCTCAAGTTCTAGAAGGCATTTCTTTGGGAGACAACAATTGAAACACCATGATTTTCTTCATTATATGGGCATATGTAAGAAATCCATGGAAGAGAATAAGGAATAAGGTTTGGAAAAATGTATTTTGAGTTATGAGTTAAATGCCTAAGAATAACATATAGACAAAGCAAAATATACAAGAAGATTTCAGCAGAAACTGTTACTACAATCGAAAATCTTCAGGATGTTGGGCACAAAAATTGGCGAAACTGGGGTTTGAATTATGTAATACAGGAATAAGATTACCAGATAGGTATTGCAAAAATATATGAAAAGATGTTCATAGAAATTGCTTTTATGATTCAGGATCTGTGGCCCTACGGCGAAACAACAAGCTTTAAAATGGATTCTTTTTATACATATACTTATTCAAAGTAAGCCTACACTTTTTGTGATATTCATTAATTCCATCCCCTTGCTCCCTGTCATGTATTTAGCATACTTGTTTATGGCTCATATTGAATACGAATTATCTAGGTAGGAGTTCATTTTCTGGCCGTGTGTATGTGTTTTATGTTGGTTGTAGGAAGAAGAGAACAAGGTGCAGGGGCATGAGTGTGTTTTAATTAGTGAGGAGGGGGAAAAAAGAGCATCTATCTAAATTTAAATTAGAAGCATTTTTTGCACAACATTTTTTTTAATTGTTTATTTTCTGTCTCTGTGTATGTTTGTGGGATTGGGGGGCCAGCGGGAGCCATTGGACACTCTTATATGAGAAGAGGGGGAGAAGAAGCACCCATTCAAGATTGTAATTTGGAAACATTTTTTCTGACAAAGATAAATTTCATAAACATATTTTATCCTAAGTTATTTTATTTTGTTTCTATCCCCTTTATCCTATTCTGTGTCACTAGCATCAGCATCATCATCTAAGCATGCTTCCCAAATCCATGATAAAGGGAGGGACATGCCAGAGTAACTTATGGTTAAGTTGGTCAGTAGATACACCCGTGTTTTTGTGTTTTTTTCCTATAATGCAGTCTAAGCCAATTCAGCATTGAGGCCTGGCTCAGTGGGAAAAGCAAGAGTTGTGGTTCAGGAGGTTCCCATAGAAATTAATAAACGGAGGGAGGAGAGAGACAGAGAGATATCAGAGGGAGAGAGACATAGAGAGAAAGATCGGAGGGAAGGAGAGAGGAGAGAAAGCCAGAGAGAGATCGAGTTAGATCTGACCCGGTCTCTCTCTGCCCCTTATCTTTTCCTTTTTTTTTGTTTTTTAAATTTTTTTGAGTTTTTCTCATATTTACCCCTCAAATCTTCCATATTTCAAAATTTACCACCAAATCACCATATTTCTTAAATTTACCCCTCAAATAATCATATTTTCCCAATTATCCCTCAAAACAAACTTGTTTTGGAGATGTGATACATAAATTCTCAGAATTTTTTGAGCTTTTTATGTAGCGTTTTGCGCGTATCGCTCGAGACCGATAGGAGATATCGCGACCGATGTGTCTCAGTGCCTGCCGAATCAGTGGCCGAAACCGCAACTTTGAATCATGATCAAACCTCATCGCCGCCAAGTCCTTATCATCTTGTCAGGTTCTCGCGTCACACCACCTTCATCACCACTTCGTCATCACCGCTGCAACATCGTTGTCAATTCTGCCACGTCACCGCTGTCCACTCTGTCGCCGCCGTCTCTGCCACGTCATCCCCTTCTCAAATCAGATCTCTGCACCACCTCACAGTCGGTCATCACCTATTAGATCACCGCCAAATCGCCGTCCATCCACCGACTCCAATCCACCGACAACACAAACACAAACACGGTTCAGGACTGCCGCCACCGCACGAGATAAGGGGAAATTAGGTCTGAAGTTTTGGGTTTACATTAGAACCCGACCCAACCCAGTATCCACCAGAATCCAGTGATTGTGGGTTTAAACTGTCAAACCTGAGAAATGACCCGACCTGCCACAGTTATCGAACCCAACCCACTTGCAGCCAGAGTCGCGTCGCCAGAGCCAACTTATGCTGACGTCATTGGCTCAACCTGAGTCGACTCCTCGCAGCTCGAGTCGCCGCTAGCATCATCCAAGCCACTGCTGACGTCACCCTAAGCCTAGTTGACATCATCGGTTTCGTCTAGAGCCGCATTGTTCCTGTAGCAGTATAGTCTTTATTTAGAGCTTGTTTCAGGCCCATTCGGAGTTCGATTCGAGTTCTATCTGAAGCGTTGGATCCATAACAAGTCCTAGAGCCACAAGGAAGATTTTCGCCACATTCAGACAGCAAATCTGACCTTCACAAACCCCTGTTTGGTGCCAGTACTGTTCCATCTGCCGACCAGTAGCATGGTTCAAGCTCGTTTCACGCCAGATTTGCACCATTCTTGAGACACCCTCCAGGCCTTATTGTCGTTGTCCAAGTTTTTTGTGAGTGATTCTAGCTCTCTAATATCGATATTTCCCCGAGAATTCTTAAAGGAATTTTGCGCTTGGGCGTGAACGACTCACCTATCCGGTAATATTCTAACTTGAGTTGATTTGTTGATTGCTTAATTTTTACAAGTGCTATTGGACTGCGACAATTTGTAATTGATTTGCATTTGATTTCTGCGAGTGATTGTTTCATTGTTTGTCACTTCATCATTTTAGGATTACATTTTCTCGCATTTAGGGCTTAAACCTTTAGGAATTTTTATTTTTGATCATTTTAGTGCATGCATGTAGTTTCATTTGAGTTTAAAATTATTTATTGCATCTGTTAGATTATTTGACTTGCATTTGTAGCCAACATGAGTTATCAGTATATGACTTACATTAGAGATGACTACGAGAATAGTGGTGCCCATGATTAGCGTGCTACGAAAGATAAAATAGCGCGTAGATTTAAACTAGAAGATCCTAAATTTGATGGTTACTGTGATCCTAATATTTTCAATGATTGGCTAGCCGATATGGAGTGCTACTTCGATTGGTATACATTTTCCGACACGACTAGACTCCTATTTGCTAGGAGGAAACTCGTGAGGTCAGCTAATAGTTATTGAACCTCGGTAGAGATTGCGTGAGACATAGGGTTGTCATGGAGTCTTGGGAAGAAATAAAAGAAAAGCTTAAGAAAAAGTACCTTCCCGAATATTAAAGGAACCATCTCTTAGACCAGCTACACAATCTTCATCAGGATAATATGTCAGTTCAAGATTACACAGCCAAATTTGAGCATTTAACCCTTCGTTGTGATGTGAGAGCATTGTTTTCATACTGTAACAAGGTTTGTTTAGGGTTTAAGATCCAAAATAAGACGCACTATGATCACTGGCTCTTATAATTTGGATACCAATGAAGAGGCTTTTGGTGTTACCTTAAAGATAGATTGGACTTTCAAAAGGTTAGTCATTGTTAAGGCCCGGTGTTCTAAGTATGAGGGATATGGACACTATGATTATCAGTGCCCCTCGTAAAGTCGACATGTTAGTATTGTATCTAGTGATGATGTTGATGGCTCGAAGGTTGTTGAGCATGTCCACGTTCCTTCTAAGATTACTAGTATAATTAAAGATATATCAGTTGATTCCAATACACTGATTATTGATGAGGGTCATATTTCTTATAAGGGTACTAGTGAAGTAGTTGATGCAATAGTCGAATCTAGTACACCCTTGGATGTTGATGCCCATGCACATGACACTAGTGATTCTGCGCTTGAATTAGTAGAGTCTAGTGTTTCTACTAAGATCTCTAGGATATTCATTTGCCACGAATTTGACAGTGGATGAGATTGAGCACAAGACAATTGATTCTAGCGTCATCACATCTAGTGGGTCTCTGAGTCTCATCGTGCTGATTATGATTTTATGGTTGATTAGTCTCTAAAACTGTATGTTTCATATCACATCTTCACATTTATTTAATATTAAATTCTGCTAATAATACCTCTTGTATGTTTCTAAGTCCAGGCATGAAATGAAGAAGAAGACCCAAAATCACCATTCAATTGGTGATTAAAAGCCTACAAATATAGTCATTGACTTTGAGAGCTATTTCGTCAAAACTAGGGGCCCAAAACTAAAAACCGAGACATGCAGCCGATAGGGGGCACGCGAAAGCTCTGGTACAGCCACGGAAACGCGGCTTTTCTACGGCCATACGGGCGCAGCCGCGCCGTACTTTGGGCCAGGGGTTGTCCCACTGGCCCCCTTTCCCTTGATGCCTATAAATACCCCTCTTAAGGGTTCTTCAGGAAGAAATACAGAGAGTAGTGTAGTTTTCTTTCCATGTTGTAGTTTAGAGTAGTTTAGTTTAGTTTTTCTTTCTCTTTATATTTTTAATTTCTTTTAAATCTTGTAATAGGAGAGAGAGTGATACATGAGTGGAAAGCAAGAGTGCTTGTAATAGAAGGTGACAACCTATGAAAGGTTCTCTCTTTACCTCTCTTTGTTTTCTATCTAACTCCTTTTACATGTGTAGCTAATTTTCTCTCATGGCAACTAACTACTAACCACTAACTTACTAACTTCTTATTTAATAATCTACATGAATCTAACAGCCTCTACTTGGCCTTACTCTTGCAAGAGCCATTGATGGCTCATGATGATAGATCGACACTCTAATAACCTAACTCTCCAACAAGCTAATATTACTTTACTCTATGCTTACTCTTGTCTAGTTTTGATGGTTTAAGTGTAGCTTGAACTTGTTTTGTTTAGCTTGGATGTGAAAGTTATCGCATGGGTCATATTTCAAAACGCTCTTGAACCAAGGACTAGTGATGGCCAATGATACATGTGAGACAACTATCACTAAGAGGCTAGCATGGTTAGTGGAGCCATTAGTAGTTAGTAGCCATGGGTTTTCTTTCTTTTCACTTTGTTTTAGATATAAAAACAAAAATCACAAATATCTTTTCTATGTTTCCCACTTCTTTGTTTTCACTGGACTTCTCTTTTCATTCTTTGTTTCCTTTTCTTTTCATTCTTTCAAACATTGAAAAACCGTTAACATACACGTGAACATACCGTGCAAGCTTCTATCGCCTCCCGTCCTTGTGGATTCGACTAGTTTTAACCTCTATGCTATAACGGAAGTATCGAGGAAGCTAAAGCACACACACTTTAAATATCAATTTCAAAAACATACACTTTTTGTGCGCGATTTTCCTCCGATCAAATTTTGGCGCCATTGCCGGGGATGGGAACGGTTTGATTTCACATTTTAGTTAACTTTTCTTCTTTGTTTTTTGGTGTTCAGGTCAATTCTTTAGCATTGCAGAAGTCCACACTTTCTCTTGTGTGGTTGGGTAAATTCTTATATTCTTATATTCTGCTTAGTTTTTGTTTATATTACCTGTGCACTGTAATAATTTTAAGAACTAAAATACGATAATTGGATGTTTTAAAACAGTTTGAACATTCGCATCTAGGCACGTGTCGATTTCAATTCCAATATATTGTATTTTATTCTTGTGTTGTTGTGATCTTGCATGAGGTGTACATATGGCATAGCATATAGTTAGGACAAACAAGAGGGTGATTTACTCTCTTTGTGTGTTCATTCTTATCTATATTGCACACTTGCACGAATTGAACTTAAGGGTAAAACCCAATACAATATAAGGTGGGAAAGTCATTACCCGCCCTTAGCCCAAAAATCACCTCCCCACTCACATAACCCAAGCCTAAATAAAATTTGCTAGACGTTGGCCCCTAGGACAGCTCGAACTCATTTAAGAGATTGACCTAAGGGAGAGTAGTTAAAAGTTAACTATTGTCAAATCGGTATCTAAAGTTGGGGATTGAGAGGCAAAATCTCGAAAAATAGTGGTTTGGCATAATTAGGTTCATTGCTCCGGCACGGATACCTCCCATTGATCTTGCCCCTACCTGGCCGATTAACTCGTGGTCAGATTCTGACATTGTACCCCCGTGGACAGTCTAACCAGTTAGGAGTCATCTAGGTCTAAGTCAACCCTAGCATAGGCTTGTTTTCTTTATCTTTTTCTTTTTCTTTATTTGTTTGTTTGTTTGTTTTTCTTTTTCTTTAAATTGTGATATGAATTTCAACAACAATTTTTTCAATCCTAATATGAATCCATATTTCACCCCGACCTCATTTGACTCGGATAACTTCAACCCGAATATGTACAACATGAACCAATCATATAGACCGGATTGGGATTATTCGACTCAATGTGACCCATACCTCCAATCTTATGACCATAATTTTCAAAATAATTTCAACTCTTCACAGAGTCAATGGGGATTCACCTCCCCCGAGTCAAATTTTCAACCACGTTGTCCACAATTTCCATTCCCCAATTCTGCTTCATATCTTCCTTTTCCTGAACCACTAATTTAAGAAAAATCATCATTGCAAAGGACTTTGGAAGAAGCGATAGAGGCCCAAAACAATTTGAAAACAATATGGCCTCATCATGTCCACAAAATTTTCAAAATTCATATAGTTCTTTTCCAGAACCAATCAAAGAAAAATCATTGTGGGAAAAAACTATGGAATTCGTGCAAGAGACCGAGCGAATAATACAAAATATGAATAAGTTCTCATGTCCATTAGATGTTCATATAACTCAAAAATCATGTCATTTTAGAAATCCAGCTTCAATTTCATCATACCAACCTGAATTGACCAACATCAAATTCTTGATAGTTTGCCAAGTTATTCAATTCCTAAAATTTTGAAGATGAATGTGAATCTGAGCTTCAATTTAGCGATTCGAGTCAAATCCTTGAATCAATATCGACTCATGTAGCGTTACCTGAACTAAGTAACGTTCTTGAGCCAGTTTTGATTTCCTTAATTCCTGAACTTGAATCGATCATTTCACTCATTCACATTCCTTCTATGGACGAAAATCAAGATTCAATTTCATTGCATCCATTTGAACTTGCCCAAAATTTTGAGAACCACCTTGACATTTTGGCTAGTTATCCTTTGAAAGTGATCCTGAACCTTGAGTTGGTAACTCCATTTCACTCTTTGATTCAATAATGACTCCGATATCTTTACCAAATTTTTTTCTCTATTCCAGAGTCAACATTGAATCCTGTACTAGTACATTGTGAAATTGAATCACCAATATCTTATGATCTCACTTCATTGACGGGAAAAGTGTATGAACATCAATTCTTTGGTTTGGACCCCATTTTTGAACCAATTTCGACTCCCCTTTTGAATCTCAACTTGATCTGATTCAAATTTCTGAGTCGGTATCAGTTTGTCCCTATTCTATTTGAGTCCTAATCAATTATCTTCCAAAATCACATTTCATTGTTGGACAAGAAATGTTGAAAAAAATGACTCAATAATTCTTTTTGAAAATTGAAAATTGGATGGGGGTAATTTTTCAATAAGATCATACAGTTCTCCAACATTTTACTGGGTCATATTAGAGAGGTCACTAGCGGGTTCCTTCAAGATCCATAATTTTTGAATTAGGCCGCATTTTAATTAGATCACCACTATAAGGTAATTTTTCTTTCCTTCCCATTTATTTCATTTATATACACATTCACGATGCACTGAAGCCAGTGCATGAGATAAGTGTGGGGGAGGGTTTACTAACATAGTTAGTTTTACATTTTCTTTCTTTTACACTTCTTTTTAATTTAAAAAAAATTGTATAGAAACTCTTTTCTTTTCTTTTTACAAAACTTTTTGAAACAAGGTAAATAGTTTTGATTTATTTTCAAGAAAATTAAGATTATGTTAAGAATTAGGAAGACCTAAAATTATGAAATTTTAAACTGAGTCAAAATAATAGATCTTATTTAAATTTTAGGATAAGAAAGTAAGATTGGAAAGATAATTTGATCTTAAATTTTTTACCTTAGATTTATGCACTTCACATTACACAATTTTTTGGAATTGAAACAAAGACTGAAAATGCTATAAAAAATAAAAAATATAAAAGGATGATAAAACCACTTATTAAAGTTGGGTAATTATGTCTCGGAAGCATAATTATTCACCTAAAATGGTGGACAAAAAAACAAAATAATCCCTTTTAGTTTTGTGACCTTATTTACTCGAGTCCTTAAGTTCGAGGGATGTTTTCTCATCTGGTGCTCTAAAACCATCTGGTTTGGGAGTCACCGGTTAAAGGCTCACTACCCAGGTAAATAAGAAAGCCTAAGAAAACTAAGAGAAGAAAAAGAAAAAAATATATTAAATAAATGGCATGAAGTTAGAGTCGATATCCCAAAAATCTTCACAGTTCACAAAGCGCATATTTTTCTAAGAGTTTTATGAAAGATCAAAAAGTCAATTCAATTTTAAATTCTTACATTTAATTTATAATAAGATTTTGCATTTCGACTTAGTTTAAGGAAGAATAATTTCTAATTAACTTATGATCTTAGATCACTTATATTTTTGTAAAAATACTTCAACACTTTTCTCTATTTCAAAATACGTTTTCAAAATACTGACATTGATTTCTTTTGTTATGAATTTTGTGGGTGTAATCCGCTGAATATCCTTTTGTCTCCTCTAGAAGAAACCTAAAGGTTAAAGCTTGTTGCACATGCTCAGTGCAATCGCGTCACCTACGAAAGTGATGTAATAATTTTCTTAGTTTTTGTTTTGCTCGAGACGAGCAAAAGATAAGTGTGGGGGTGTAATTAGTTCATATCACATCTTCACATTTATTTAATATTAAATTCTACTAATAACACCTCTTTTGTATGTTTCTAGGTCCATGGCATAAAATGAAAAAGAAGACCCAAAATCACTATTTAATTGGTGATTAAATGCCTACAAATATAGTCATTGACTTTGGAGAGCTATTTCGTCAAAACCAGGGGCCCAAAACTAAAAACCGGGACATGCAGCCAATAAGGGGACACGCGAGCGGTGCGCTGGTACAGCCACGGAAACGCGACTTTTCCGCGGCCATAAGAGCGTGGCCGGGCCAGGGGTTGTCCCACTGGCCCCCTCTCCCTTGGTGCCTGTAAATACCCCTCTTGAGGGTTTTTCAGGAAGAAATACAGAGAGTAGTGTAATTTTTATCCATGTAGTTTAGAGTAGTTTAGTTTAATTTTTCTTCTTCCTTTTTGTATTTTCCATTTCGTTTAGATCTTGTAATAGGAGAGAGTGATACATTAGTGGAAAGCAAGAGTGCTTGTAATAGAAGGTAACAAGTTATGAAAAGTTCTCTCTTTAACTCTCTTTGTTTTCTATCTAACTCCTTTTACATGTGTAGCTAATTTTCTCTCATGGCAACTAACTACTAACTTACTAACTTCTTATTTGATAATCCACATGAATCTAATAGCCTCTACTTGGCCTTGCTCTTGCAAGAACCATTGATGGCTCATGATGATGGATCTAACACTCTAACATCCTAACTCTCTAATAAGCTAACATTACTTTACTCCATGCTTACTCTTGTCTAGTTTTAATGGTTTAAGTGTAGCTTGAACTTGTTTTGTTGAGTTTGGATGTGAAAGTTATCGCATGGGTCATGCTTTGAAACGCTCTTAAACCAAGAACTAGTGATGGCCAATGATACATATGAGGCAACTATCATTAAGAGATTAGCATGGTTAGTGGAGCCATTAGTAGTTAGTAGCCATGGGTTTTCTTTCTTTTTCACTTTGTTTTAGATATACAAACAAAAACCACAAATATCTTATCTTCTATGTTTCCCACGTCTTTGTTTTCACCGTACTTCTCTTTTCATTCATTCTTTGTTTCCTTTTCTTTTCATTCTTTCAAATATTGAAGAACCGTTAATATACACGTGAGCATACCGTGTAAGCTTTTATCGCCTCCCGTCCTTGTGGATTCGACTCGTTTTAGCCTCTATGCTATAACGGAAGTATCGAGGAAGCCAAAGCACACACACTTTACACTTTTTGTGCGTGATTTTCCCCAATCAATGGTCAGTCCTATCAATTCATTTTTTTAGTGAGTCATCAGAATTCTTTACTATGATCTAACATGTGGTTTCCAGTACTTCTTCTTTTACTAGTTGTTTGGAGTTTGTATCTGAGCTTCCAGTATAACTCCATTAGCGAGGTTCGATGTGTGTCCTCTTAGGCATCTCAGATATATCCTTTTTTTCATCTTTAAGAGTTATGTCTAGAGTCCTACTGCATTGCATTTGACTTGCACATAATAATGGTATCACTAGGCCGATGGCAATTTATAATGAAAACTATAAATTTGTTGCATATTCATATAATATTTTGTAGGAATTTGCAGTTTACGAGTCATCCTGAGACCGTGAGAAAGTTGCATGCTTGGCGTACAGGTTCCGATAGGATTCTGAAGAGTACTTTCATTACTTACGAGTTGGATCTCCCATGAGATCTTCGTATCGGTCTAGCTTTCATCGGAGATGATTTATCTCAGCATGCTTCATGTGTCTTGTCGAGCTCCTGTTGACTGTAGCCGATCTATCACGAAGACCACTTATGCATCCGCCACCATGGTTCAGACATGATGCATCAGTGTTGATTCCGCGACTACCACCTTAACTTGATTGAGAATTCGTGATGTGATTCAGTTCCACCCAGTCGTGCTTGTCATTTGTTACTTACCATTGCATTCACCGTAGATGAATACATTCAAACCGGAGAGAATTGATGGAGATCACTCTCCTATTGCTTTTATTTCTCTTTATTTGTTTCTTTATTTTTAGTCCCAGATTGGTTGTGATGGGGAACTTCTAGTTGTGTGGGCCTATATAAGGCCAAAATTTGTATTGAAATAGGTAGACTATGATTATGAATGATTTGAAAGCTATTAGCTTTTGTATTGGTTCTAATCCCATGGATTGAATGAACGGCGGTAAAGCCAAGATCCGGGTTGCGATCCATGATCATATCTTTTCTTTAAATTTTATTTATTTTCCCCTTTGTTCTTTCCCAAATTCTTATTCTTTCGCAAAAAATCCACCAAATCCCCACCACAAACTCTAATTTCCCCTCCTGCCCAACATCACATTCCTTGGGAATAGAAGAAGGCCACAAAGGGAAAGGTGTTGTAAAATAATGAATCAGAACATCTTAAGATTATCAAGACCATACCCAATGCCAATGTAATTATCTGGAAACAGCACATATCAAAATGCATTCTGCTAAAGCAGCAGTTTGAATATCTACCATAGAAGACCAAATTTAGTGATGATTACCCAAGCAAATTCGACAAATGCTATGCGTGTCAAGTGCACATTATCCCCTAGAAGCCTGAGACGAGAAACCTGAGGAAAACAAATGATGCTGATAAATGAAGAGATTCCCTCTTAACTGCTATAATCAACCAGTTAGAAAGCAGTGTACCAACCTCACCACAGATTTGTTCAAAGAAAACTTTTACATCCGATTGAGTAATCTGCAGAAGAAGGGGGGGAAAAAAAATCAATCTACAAGAATTCAAATAACCAACACAATTTCAGGGTGAAAATATAAAAAGATTTATTCCTGTTAGTTAAATTAAATCCTACAGTGCACCAGAAAGGATTTAGAAAATCAGTTACCATATCTTGGAGCAGAAATATGACTACCTTTTATCAATGTTTGTACAATAGACCGTCCTTAAAACCATTTCTCTTTCATCGTTTGACTGCAACAAATCCCAAAATTAGAAAACGTTTCCTGAATATATAGAGATGTCGCATATGATAAAGTCATTGCATAGTAACCATAATATGCAGCATAAAAAATGAAAAAAAAAAAAAAATCACATACCCTCGGGAGAAATTTAGGATTCACAGGCAAGATGGCAGTCTTTGAAGGTAAAACTCTGACAGGGTAGTAACCAAGCATGGTACCCCCCAGATTCAGTGCTGCCCTTGCACCACCTATTATACAAAAAGAACACCAACATGGTTTAGAAAATAAACAGGGCTGCTTATTATGTACAGAGATCAAAGATTGATCTACTATTAGATGAACATACCCTCATCAGCAAACTCAATGAAAGCAAATCGAAGAACTGAGTGGGGATCACCACAAATCCGGCAATCAACCACCTGTAGTATGGACAATTCAAATTAATCAGAGAAATATAGCTGCATAACTGACTGCCAGATATGACTTTAACTAATGAAAATAATTGAGGAAAAATGAAATATCATGCATGGTCTAGAATATTTGTATAAGCCTGAAATGGAAGGGTGATGGTATGATCTAGAAACTTACAAAATTTTAGGGTCTAAAAGTAACTTAATTTATGACATTAATCTTTTCTCCAAAAAGGCCTAGACTAGCCCAAGCTACTAATCTTTGATTGAGATCTTTAAGGCAGCCTGAGCCTAAATCAAACTGGCAAGGCATATCAAGTTTGAGTTGTTAACTGTTTAATAGAATGAAAACATGTTTATTTATGTATACACGAATATAAGCTCAAAAACAAGACAAACTTATGATCAAACAGGAAATTCTGAATTCATATTTCTTGAAGTTGAATTAGATTTCTTGAAATCATAATAAGCAAAGCTATATTCAAAGAGCATCCAGTGACTTCCAAACTCACATGCCAAATTCATATTCCAAATTCATATATGTAGTGTTTGACCTTACAAAAATTACAACCAAACTACTCAAGGAACCGTGATGCAGAAAAAGGTCAAAGGAAAGGTAACTTATGACAACTGAGGTTAGAAAAAGCATAAAGGGTAGACAAGAAACTTGAAGAGAATGTAATGCATAAAAGTCCATAGACACAAATGAAGTATGCCAGATAAAATGCCAGGAAGAAATTATAAACAGCTGGAAATGACCCATTAGAAGGTGGTATATGCATGGAACCAGGTTAAGCATATTAGGGGAAATGAGGAACCTTAAACATCAAAAAGGAATAAAGAAGAAGAACTTCTAGGGACCGCTACAAGAGACAAGAAAACATAAACAGGTGACATAAAAAATAGCAGGGCTATGCTACATATGTGAGTTCTGAAGTACAAACCAACAAACTGACACTTAAAACATTGTCGACAAGAAGAGGATGCAGGAACATAAATGTTCGTGGCTAAGATCGAATGATAGACTAGCATTTGTCTGGGATAAGTCGTGCTTGACCAGCAACTTACCAAAAAATTGATGGAAACTGACAGAATCATATCTTCTAAATGAATGAACAATGATTTCAGCAGAAACAATAAAGAAGAAAAGTTCCTAGAGGAATAAAAACTCAAAATCACTAAAGAAGTGGGGTTAAAGTTAACTTCCTGTACACTTGTATTACGTTGTATCAAAGTTAGTATAGTAGCTCTTGGCTCTTCATCAATCAGCATATCAGAACAGCAAAAGGGATATCGCAAGGAGACAGAAGTGGAAAAGGCTATCCAAAGTTTTAAAGAAATGCAAAATATCAATATAATATAATATGGATTTGACTGGAAACTTCAGAAATTTAACGGACTCCGAGACGAAAGCTGGAAAGTAAAGGAAACAATGGGAATACTTTCAAGATACCAGCTTAGAATCCCAAGGGAAACCATTTGAATTCAAAACGGCAACTCATTGAAAGTTCTCTAGAGAAGTGAAAGGAATTTATAATTAAAATATAACTTGAACATCAAAAAGCATTAGGAAAATATGCATCACATTCATGGGACACCTACATAGAAAATTGAAGAGAGATTTGGAATGAAGTACAAACAATACATTTCTATATATATAGAACTTGATTTATAAGTACTAATTACTATGTAAAATACATACATATATCTTATAGAAATTGAAATACAAATGATTTTTCCAAAGTTTCCACAAAGTTCCCAACAAATTCCAGGTAAATTTCTCTAACATATCCCTATTGTTCCCTAAGTACCTAGAATATTTCTGTAGGGTTTTCCTCGTGGTTGCCAAAATATTTCCCCTTGGTATCAGAAGGTTTTCAAAGCATTCCCTTGAGTTTTCTGAGACTTTTTGAAAAGTTTCATTACAGTTTCAGGAGCATGTTTATGACAAAAAATTGCATTTTTCACTCGAAGTGCCCGATAACTATGTGTTGTCCCTTGTAATATCAAAAATGATGTCCTCATATTACATTTCTTGAATAGAATAATGGTACATTTTTCATTAAAGTTACTCTTTACTCAGAAATAAACAAAATTCACAGAATTCATCTCAATGTGTGCAACACATCTCATAAGTTTTTCAGAAGGGTAAAAAATGTGTCTAATTGGTTGAAATTAAAAAATATATTATAGAATTAGGCATGATAGATCCAACACATGGCCTTTCAACAAGTTCCATGTCCAAGACACATTTGACACCTAAAATGTTTATTCAAGATGGAAGCTTAGTGACATAGTTCACTAGCTATCTACAATCAATCTCAAACTAAAGAAGAAATTCATTTGCTGATATAATCCCACATCTACGATCCCTCAAACAAACAGCACAAAATCCTAGAGTATACCAAAATCTGGTAACTTTTTGACATTTTCCAAGAGGTGACTGCCAAGGGATAGTGATAATTAAGCCAAGAAATCTAAAACAGATATGAATATGAAGAGAAACTTTAAAACAAAAAAGAATAAAAGCTGGCTGGTTCTCTATCAGTGAGCATTCAAAAGGACAAGGGAAAAGAATGGTACTGCAAGATGCAGACGCATAGAGATAACGAATATAAAGACTATAGCACCATTTGATGTATAACAGCACTGTTATCTCCAAACTAGATTAACCTGTTAGAAATTTTTTTCCCCAAAAGAAATGGCCTCAGCATAAGTGTGTTATTCAAAAAGGGAAAAGTGCATCCCATCAATCTGATGCAGCTTAATGCAAATTGACTGATTGCTTCATGGATTGACAGGTCAACATTTGCCATCGCCATCCAATATCAATTCAATACCAGAATATAAATCAATTTTCAAAAAAAAAAATAAGAAGGTAATGTCTTGTACATATACATCTTTCCTCTTAAACGGAAAATGGGCCTTAAAGATCACAAAAAGTGTAGATGACCAGAATAGGTAATAAAAGATGGCAAATGTTTATTTCCCTCCAAACTAATAAAAATAATGAATGGTGTTGATAATAGGCAGAACATAAAATTAATAATTTTCTTAATCTGTATACAGTCTTTCTAATGATAGTCTACATTAGGAAACATGTTTAATCATGCTTAAATGAAATTCTTTACAAATTATAACAGTATACCATATCTTTTTTCCTTTGCATAGATAGTATCTCATACCCATTACAACCATAAATATACGTAACTTATGTTGTGTCGATAACCAAGTAAATACTATTGATTTAGAAACACAAATTCCATTTAAAATTTAATTTTGAATGCAATAACCAAATAATCATAAATTACATATTAAAAGAATTAAAACTAATTAACAATATAGTCATAGAAACAAAACTTGGTTTCTTTGGGTCTCCTAAGAGTAGAATGAAAGGATAGGTGATGCAGAATTACTATGGAGAAAAAGGAAAATAAAGATAAAGATTAATAAAAGAGAAAGATTAATTCGGCCGGGCCTTGGCACCCAAGTGGTCTCTCAGCCACTCTCGCACATCAACATGCAAAGAGATTCAAAATTGCTAACCAGATCAGCATGCAAAGTGGATTGAATAGCAAATCATCATGCTAAACAAAAGGGGTTTAATTTCAGTTCATCATAGTCTACCAAGACAACTATAACACTTGGCCTTAAATAAGCCCATACAAAGAGTATTCTCCCACCACAACCAATGTGAGACTAAAAAAAACACTACTAAAATAAATAAAACACTACTAAAATAAATACACAAATAAAGAGATAAAGAAACTAAAACTATAGTGATTCCCATGATTCTCCCCAGCTTAAAAGCATTCATCTCCGGTGAATGCAATAGTAACAGATAGCAGGTACAACCGGATAGCACTGATCTCGCCATCAATCAGGCCATGGTGGAGGTCGTGTAACTAGCATCAGTATATCATATCTGAACCACGGAGGTGGGGTAGAACTGGCTTCTGTGAATGGTAACTCAAGCAAGATACCTGAAGCATGTCGGGCAAGTCATCTTCGTTGAAAACTGAACCGATTGTACTATGTACCATAAGAAGCTTGATCTCCTGAGAGCATGTCTGTTGTAGAAAAATCTGCAGAAGGTTGTATGTATCCGGTAATCTCAAGGATAATGGAACCCTCATAGCTAGTGAAGATGGCAATGCTCCATGGTAGGCTCCGCTGTACAGAAACCTCAAAAAGAGGCTCTTCCACCGCTATGGGCTGAGGAGTTTCTTCTTGCAATGATACTAACTCAGCAGCAACTTCTAACTCTGACTTATCGAGAACATCAGGTTAGATAATAACTGAAGGCTATGGATCTGCCTCAACCTTTGCAGTGAAATGATCGGTGATTGGTTGGGTCTCAGGCTTTGGGCTCTTGCTCAACATTGGGCTCTCTGCAATCTGACTTAGATGAATGAACGGGTAGAGCATACCGAGTACGAAGAAGGTCTTGCAAGATAAACCAATATTGAGTTTCTCCATCCAACTTAAGCTGACATAACGGCATTTTTCCTCAGTTGTCAGAGAGAAATAACTAAAAAAAAATCTTTGAGATCACTTTCTAAAGCTGCATATCCATAATGATCATCAAAACCTCGAAAAAGCAGGACAGCCTCAAACATAGCCCGTTCAACATACATCACAATCAGTATTTATATATTTACCACAAAAGTAAAAGTCCATGAAGAGAATTCAGCTCAAAAATTACCCCACAGATCTCAACGCCTCGAATATGGCTTGAATCAGCCTAGAAACGAGGCCTGAGGCACTATGAGAGTGTTGTCTAAAACTATATCAGCACCAAAAAAGAGCTTGTAGAGACCAGATCTGCTACTCAAAAGCTGCAAAAAATTTAAGCATATCCAGGACACATCTACGAATCCAATACTTCAAACAAAACTAAAATCGAACTCCGAAAAAGCCTAAAATGGACTCTGAAAGGTCATTATACTGCCACTATCAATAGTGGCGGCTCAAGGAAGCCGATGACATCAGCAACGGGTCCGCTGATGTCAGCTGGCGTCAGTGACAGCTTGGGTCAAGCCGATGACGCCAGCTTTGAGCCGCTGACGTCAGCACGGCTTGCGGCTTGACTATACGGGTCGAATCCGGGTTGGGTCTAGGCTTAATTGGGTGAACCCGATTGAAGTTCTATCCGAACTGAAACACGTTTGATAACGGGTTTACCTTAAACCCATGTTTTGCTAAAACCCGAAACCCACTTCTCTTTCTCTTCACACCCGATCAAAGCTAGGGCTGGTTATGGCGACAACGATGCGGCGATGGATCTCCGGCAAAAACGAGGAGAGGGGTGGCAGCAGATCCGGTCGACGAATTCGTCAGCAAGGGAATTTCATTGAAGTCGACAGTGGAGAGGAGTCAGCAAGGGAATTTCATTGAAGTCGACAGTGGAGAGGAGGGCAGTGATTGTCCTCGACGGCGACTCTGGTGGATGTCGGGAGGAAAAAGATCACGGTGGCTTCGTGCGACGGCGAGATTGCAGTCGCAAAGATTTGAGTTAGGCGACGGCGAGATCTAAGCTTGGATGTCGGTGAATGAGATTGATGACAACGATAGTGCGGCAATGACGATGGCAGTGAGCTCTCGATGGTAAGGTCAGCTCTTGAGAAAGACAATGGCGATGATGGTGGAGTTGATGTACTGGTGATCTCAGGACTTCGACGGGGGTGAGGTGGTGGCGACGATCTCCAGCGAGGATAGCTCTGTTGAGAGAGGTCGGCGGCGGTCGAAGGAGGAGCTAGAGAAGAGGATGCAAAGGTGGATCTTGGGGGGAAGTGGGGGAAGAAGGCAGTGGGGAAGATGAATAGTGGGTCTTTTTTAACTAAAGAAGAGAAAAAAGAGAAGAAAAGGATTTAGGGTTTTGTAAAGAAGGCTAGGGTTTTTTTTATGGTGGGGGAGATTTTTTATGGAGGAAGAAAATATCAAGGTTTTAGCTCTGATAACAATTTAATGTAGAACGAGAAGGGGAAAGAAGAAATAGAAAATTAGGGTTTTGAGGGGATAATGATGAATTTGAGCTTCAGCACCCAAGAGATCTCTCACCCACTCTCGCACATCAACATGCAAAGAAATTTAAATTGCTACATAAATCATCATGCAAAGCAAGTTGAAAAATAAATTAGCATAATAGTTGAAAGGGTTTTAATTTTAATTCATCATAGTCTACCTAAACAACTACAGCACTTGACCGTAAATAGGCTCATACAAAGAGTACTCGTCCACCACAACCAATATGGGATTAAAAAAAAATACTACTAAAATAAATAACACAAATAAAGAACTAAAACTAAAACTAGAGTGATCCCCTGATCCCCAACAATAGGGAGTGGTAATAGAATAAATCAATTAGAAGTTAATTTCCTTTCAGCTTCTTATTTGAAATAAAATTCTTTTCACACTAAAAAATAATGAATGATACTAATATTTTTGGAATAATCAAATGTGCTAATATGTATTCAAAACATGAATTCTAAGTGAATTCTTTAATACATTAAATTATAAATAATGTGACTACAATAATTTCTGAGGAACATAACCACTAGAACCACGTTAAAAAATATTAATAAATAAAATATTGTGTAACTTAATTATTATTCCTTTATCCAAGTTTAATTTCATCTGACTTGAGACTACATAACCTTAAATATCTGAGAGGAAAACCAAAACCGGTCAGGGAAGTCTGAGAAAAGAGTGGGTTTTCATATAAAGAGAAGATATGATTAGTTTAGAATTATAATCTCTCTCAAATTAGTATCTTCCTTAAAAGTTACATTTCTAATCAATGGCTATAATTTTATTTAAGCAAGGTCTAAGGTTTGCTCTCAACAACATCTATTGGTGCTTTTATATATAAAGAAGTAGCGAGTATTCTACCCAATGCTCATTGAGTGGAAATAAGGTCTGATTCTAGTTTGAAAGAACAATGATATAAAGAAAATTATTATATGATCTAAACAAAAATTGCAAGTGTTTAGGGAGCCATTATTTGGGAGTCTAGGGACTAGAACGGATAGGCAGTGAAAATGTGAAATATAAGGATAGAACCTCAGGTTATAAACAGTGGAAATATGAGTTAGTATTTAATTTCATTCATAGGTCCATTAATACAAGTCAATGTCATTACTCCTTATCAGGTTTGAAAAGTATAGCGATGAGATTTTTACTACGAGATAATAAGTTTCAGGTTTTAAAAGTATAGCGATGAGATTTTTACTACGAGATAATAAGTTATAATATTATTTTAGACTCTCTACCGTATGGTTTACAACATTACCATTAACTATAAAATATAGGGTAAATGTTCAGTCGGGTTTAGGTAGAGCCAATTTCAGCTATGGGTCACCGTATCCTTACCCTGTCCAAAATACAAGTGGATTTAAGTAAAGATTGGGGTTGACTTGGGGTTAATATCTTTATGCAGCCTGAAAATGCATTCCGCTTTCTTAGGATTTTAGTACATATCATATTCATGAATAGTCAGGCACTGGGACTATCCTATCCATGTGTGGTCAGGAACGGGGTCTAGATCGGGAATGTGTCGTGTCAAGATTATTGGTGAAAATCCAAGCCTTATGCAAGAAATATATAACACTTTGGTTTTCAATGACAACTTTATGTTTGGCTTTTTTTGTGTGATATAAATATCTCACATAATTTCTGATATACAAAGTGTCATGTACTTTTATAAGACTCAATAATATATAATAAATTGTTGATTGAGGAGAAGAACAAATTTGGAAAATCTTGATAAATGGTAAGTCTTAGCTGTAGGTGATGGATTGTGGATCATATCATCTCCTCAATAAACAGTAGATTGCAAGATGACAAGGGTGAACTTTTTTATTGATTCCCCCCACTGTTTTTCTTTCCATTTTGCACAACTTTTTTCAGCAGAAGTTGAGGCAACCATCGATAAAGTATGCATAGAATTGAAGCAGCGACTGGATGGGATGTTGTGAAGTCATTGGAGATGTCATGGCTTCAGATCTGAAGAACAGAAGAAAGCAGAATTGAAAGATAGTCATTGTTGATGCAGAAAAAGGTGGGGGGGGGGGGGGGGGGGGGTCGGGGTAGGTACAGTTCTCAAATTATCTTTTTGTGGTTATAGTAGCATACATAGTAAGCCGCATTTTTTTCTCCAATGTGATGACTGATGGGATCTATTGAAAGAAGCTCGAGAAGTTTGAGAATTGAAATTTAGGGAAGGGGTTTGGATAGAAGTTTGAGAATCGAGATCTGCTTTCATGCCAAATAATAGAGGGCTGATTTGAGAACAAGAGATTTGGAATATTTAAGAAGCGTGATTTCAAATATCGGCCGATTATGATATATATCAGCAATCTGTATAGGGTTTTGCGGTACCCGATACGATATTAACCCTACAAAGCCTATTAACTCTAAGGCACTATTTGGCAAGGGTTCAAGAATATTTCTTAATCCGAGTTAAGAAACAAAGGAATAAGATGGATTATCGCATACCAAAGTTTGAGATATAACCCGATATCCCATAATTACGGCCGACATCCATATTGACAATACGACCATGAAGATACTCATACTTCATATACGAATGAGACAAAACAGTCAATATCTCCGATGTTGCTGATTTGGTGATTCTGAAAACCTACAACCAATAATATAGGGACCAATATTACCGACATTAACAGACAATATTTCTTTTTTTAGGAAAATCATTGGCTGATAATAACGGCCAATATTAATAATATTGATACTAAAAACTCTTGGCTAATGATACCGAGAATTTAAACCATGCATAGAAGAAAAAAAGAATAGGAAATCACTCTCAATTCAAAATCAACAACTCAAGCTCAATCAATTCAATTCACTCAAGCATCAAATCAAAGCTGACTAGCAAGATTACACTTCCTTTTTATTAGCAACTCTAACTAACTTCTCAATAAAATTATTTAAATCAAATGTCAACTACGTAACCTTATCGAGACATACAAATAAAGATAGAAACTAATCAAATTAAATCTCAAGGCACTAACTCCTAATCCAAAAACAATGTTAGAATAAGGAACTTTAAGGCACTATTTGGTATTGATCAAGACTATTTCTTAATCCGAGTTGAGAAACAAAGGGCTAAAATTGGATTATTACACACCAAAGTTTGAAATATCACCCGATACACAATAAGTATGGCTGATATCAATATTGCCGATACAACCATATTGTCGATAAGACCGAGACAAAACATCCAATATCTTCGATATTATTCAGTGATTTCAGAAACCTAGAGCCGACACTGACACTGATTCAGAGATTTAAAATCTCTCTATATACACACTTTGTTGTTTGGTATAAAATTTGCGAGAAGGATTAATATTTGTGATGACCTTAACCCCAGTTGAGAGATGTTCCAAGGGGAGAGGTAGGTGCGTAGATCAATTTTAAAGCTATATTAATCTCATTTAATTTGTGGGACCAGATTTTTTAATCCTTACTATCAAAATATTTTTTGGCAACCCTAACTAGGTTAAACTCATCTGCTTCACCCAATTGACAAACAAGGACTAATAGAATAACTTTGAATTTTAAAACAAACAAAATAAGAATATGGAACTCTAATAGATCACATGCAACTAAAGAGATAAAGCTGATATGGATAAACAGATTTGACCTCTGAGGTGGTTTGTGATGTTCAACCACAACAGGTCATACTCCATCATTCAAGTAAAATAAATAGTGATAACAGCAATATAAACTTCTTATACTAAAAAATTGAAAGAAAAACAATGCAACATCAGCTCACAAATTTTAAATTCTCCTTGCACGTTGCAGTTTCTACATATATAATATATGTGAACATTAACTGTGTTAGACTGACCCAGGAGTGAAGGACATGGGGTTTACCCAGAATCTAGAATGAGGACACACTTAAGTTTATTGTTTGTTAATGCACATATATCAAACACGGATACTTATATATTTCATTCACATGTGGAGAAAAACTTAATTAGAAGCTATTACTGCATGATAAGTTTTGCCTGAGAAGGCATAGCAAACTTTTTCATGCATAATCTTAAACAAAGAAGACAAGTCCAAACACATTTTGAGACAACCCAAAGTGTGCCATGCAGGATATCAATGAACACAAATTTTTAGCTGGAATGACGTCATACATACTGCAGCTACGTAGTCACATGTATCACTTAGCAAATAAAAGCTTTGGTAAAGTTAAAAATAGTAGAGTTAGTAAAGCACATATCGACACTAGAGGAGATTGTCTAGTAACGGAATGAAGGCAGACGAGTATTATTCCCAAGGGAGACTTCAAATCTAATAAATGAAAAAACAAAATGAAAAGCATGAAGACCACATTTTACTCGAGAATAGTAATTTTAACAGAGTTATCTGAGATAAGATATTATGACAGAGAGAGAAAGAGAGAGGAAGTTAATGCTTAGGTAGACGCACACAATGCTATGTAGCATGGATACTCTATCGAAGGAGACGTGCTCGTATTGGATACTTTCCAATACTTCGATACTTTGACCAATATGTGTCCATTACTCCTCTAACGTACCTCAAATTTGCAATGTGTCCTAGACGTATTAGAGACATATCCTAGACTAAAAAAGTTAAACAAAAACAAGTCTAATTTCAAATGAAGAGTTTACAACTCTATTACTTGTAAATGCATTGCATTTATATAATTTGTCTCGTTTCTCAAAAAGATCATTCACATCAATGTTTAAAATAACGATAACGTAACAATAACTTTTTTCTTTGTTATGTTAACATAGGTTATAATGTAACGCATAATGTAGGTTACGTGATTTAATATTTATTTAATAAAAATAAATATATACAATATATTTAAATTTTTATAAATAAGAAAATAATTTAAAAAAATCAAAAAAATATCAAAACAGTGTATAACACATTTAGCAAGTCTCACAATAATTTTTAGCGAACATCGAGGAACTAAGGTGCTCCGATGTCATGCGGTTCCTCGTCAATTGAAGAGAGATCGAAGAGAGATCGACAGTGAGTTCCTTATTAATTGAAGAATCATGTGGTTTTTCGATTTTTTAGAGCGTTACAACGCGAGCTCCTTGTCAATTGAAGAGATATTAAAGAGAGAAATTGGGGTGCTTCGATGCTCGCCGATGAGAGAGATGCAATTGAAGCAGAACTACAGAGAGAGGAGGAACCACACGAGAGAGTCTCCATCGACTGCAAAGAGAGGAGAAACTGGGGTTTTTCGATGCTTCGCTCGCACTCGCCAATTTCATGTCAACTTGGTCTGGGTAGAGAAATTGCTTCACTGTTTTATATTTAGCAACTCGTGTAAATAACGAGAGTTATGAACATTACGTTATTTTCGTAATGTAACATTCGTAACACTCCAAAAAATGCTCGTTACTGGAAACTGCATTTTTTGCGAGTGTTATATAATGGTCGGGTGTCCTTACGTTCTGTAATGGGTTTTTTAATACATTGATTCACATAATTACTCATTTATATGACTCAAAAATGTTTTATAATATAGATATTGTGTTCTTTTAACTATTGTAACCTTACAATTTCATGCTACAGATAATGAACATTAAAACACATACGAGTTTAATTATTATTGTATATTTACACACAAATAAGATGTCATACTTTTATCCTATATGTGTACATGTTCATTGTATATTACATGTGTGTATCTACGTATATGGACACACAAAAACACAAATATATACATATAATATTTCTCGCATCAACTCTGTACGTGTCTTCTAGTTTTTCAAAATTAGTTGTATCTTTGTGCGCATATTGTCTCGTACTTGTATCCCATATCCGTGTCCATGCTTCGAGGACACAATGTTCCCTTTCTTTATCCTTCTTTTGTTTTAGCTTGATCAACAAATTAAGGGAACATTGTCTAGGGAGCAAATAGAGATAAATTAGATATTTGAGTTAAACTGAGAGAGAGAGAGAGGTTAATGCTTTGATAGAGTCAAAAAAAAATGTTTCCTTCCATTCATCCCTGCTTTTCTTTTAGCTTGAACAACAAGAAGGAACATTGTATTTGGCGCAAATAGAGCTAAATTAGGTAATTGAATTACATTTTGATATGATTTTTCAATTTGCAAAAAATCCCCGAAGCGCATCATACCGTATCCCATGTGGGTTGCAAGGTTAAATAAATGATAGGGCGAGAAAGTGCGGATTTTCTTTCAAGGTCAATTGACATGATGATGCGGATAATGGAATGAAGATATGGCAAATCTTTCATCGTTGGAGAAGACGCGCCAACTCAACATAGATCCAATAATTTTACTATCATTAGGATTTCTCATTTATATTTCTTGTATTTTTGATTTTTAGTAACTGAAGTTGCAATAGAACTCTAGTTTCTTTTTTATGTATTTTACTTTTCATTTAGACTTTTGATTTCTTTTAGGATTAGGAGTATTTAATCTCAATACAAATAGGAGATGTAATTTTGTAGCCTATATAAAAGCCCCTATGCATTCACTTTTTTTTACAATAAAATTAATGAAAATTGCTATTTGGGTCATATCTCACTCATTCGAAATCCAAATCACGCACCATTTGAAGTGTTAGATTCGTGACAAAAAAGGGCTATAATACTAAAGAATCTCAAAGCAAGAAAATAAATAAAACCATATTTATTTCACAGATAATTCAAGAGGTACAATTTCAGTACATAAATTGTTTATTTACAAGTCGGATATACATCTCTAAATTATTATCAATTTTGATCTATTGTCCACTTTAAATTGCAAGTATGTAATCTACTTCTCCTTTGTAGTTGCTTGACTTCTTTATTAATAATAGAATCTGTTACCTATATCATAATAATATTTAATTAGTACTTTGATATTTGAATTGATCTAATGCATGCATATTAAAGAAATATAGCTAATATTAACTATTTTAAGCTTTCTTACTGACGATCGTTCTTATTAGTGAAACGTTTAGTGGAGTTATTTTATCTATTGCTTCCGCGTACGTACATGTTTCACATTAGTTTGGTATCAGAGCACAGTTAGGTAGGATTTGCATATTAGTCATGTTTATTTGCTTTTTTTCTTCTAATCAGACTTTATTCAAAACCCACAAAATTAGTGTAAATTAGGAAATCTTAAAAGGTAAGTCTTTCCCTAGAATTCCGTACGATTAGTGTCTAACCAAGGAAGGGTACTCAACATGGTTCTATAATTAAGGAACGCCAAATGCGAAAAACCTCCTACCTGAGTTGCGTCGACCTGGCCAATTGGACTGGTAAAATTGAGGTTTGACTGACTTGACAATTTTAAAAGACAAGTTTTTGAAAATCAAACAAACAAAAATTTTAAATTCAAAACAAAAAAATAGTATAAATTTGTATTCATACTAGGACTCATACATTGCATGCTAACCTGTAGTGGTACCCCATGCTTGTGTGGAAAAGTTAGTGAACCCAGCTAATTTCATGGCCTCCCACCCACCCTATCTGACATCATGGCTAAACTTGATTTCCTAACTCAAGAAGCTAATGCCTTCCGTTTTACACAAAACGATTGAAAGAGAATGTCAATAGAGTAGTGAACAAATTGGAGACCCATAACCTGAACCCGAAAAGCAGTATCGCTTATGTAATCCCCATATTAAAAAAATTATAGACAAGCCTGATATCACTATTCCTCCGATATTCACTCCCGTGGTAAAAGAGTTTAGTGATGTCTCAAAAGAGTTCCAAGACAAGCCATCACCTATATGTGACAACCAACCCGAAATTGAATCTAATTCCAAAGAGTTTACATATCACCCAGGCATAGATTCTGATGAAGACGTAAATGATGACTTCGCTGACAACCAAGTTCATGAAGAACTAGGAGATGACATTGTAGAGTCTAGTAATTTGATTTTCCCTAAAATTTTTAGTGCTTACAGAACTTGTTAACACTTCCTAAAGATGTTACACAAAGGCGTTAGTCAAACACTTTTGAGTCACTTGTCCATTATTATTACCTTGGTACAAAAAAGATACAAGAACTGTAGAGTCATTGTAGACAATAAAAGTTGCTCCAATGTAGTATTCTTTGAGGTATTTGAAAATGATAAATTAAAGTCGTTACCCCACTCTCACCCAGGTAAGGTACCATGGTTCAAGTTTACAATTATAGAAGTTCTACAACCGTGTCTAGTCCCAATCGATTTTCATCTCTACTTTTGGAGAACTATGTGGCATATGTTAAGAACCAAGGCTAAATTCTTCACTGCTTTTCAACTCCTAACCGATTGTCAAAGTAAATCCTTCATGACTCTGCATTATTATTTTTTCATCACATATGCACGTAGAATCATATCACAATTTACACAAGGAAGTCATAGATAAGATTTCTCAAAATAACGCTAGCTACGAGATTCGAATTGACATTAGAAAATTGTTTAAAACTTTTAATGTTGGTGATGTTATTTTACTTGCTTGTATTATTGATCCGTCTCAAATTTTAAAGAAACTAATTGTCATATTTATGTTTTAGATTTTGGTATCAGTTCTATTTTCAATATTGAAGATTTAGTGGATTACAAAAGTTTTAATTTTAACCCTAACAACTTCTTTATTAATGAGCCATCCTCTGAGCATATTTTTGAGAGACCCTCCATTTCACCAATTCCAAATATTTTACCTAATACAGTAGATCATATTGATAAAATTTTAGATGATGAAATTATCATGATTTATAAGTATTTGGTTCAACGAAAAGGAAGAGCACCGACTGATTCCAATAGGTTGAAGCAAGATGAGATCATTTCTATTACTGACTCAATAGAGTCGAGCTCTCTCCAACATAGGGAGAATGATGCGGACAATAGAACGAAGATATGACAAATCTTTCATCGTTGGAGAATATACGCCAACTCAATATAGATCCAGTAATTCTACTAGCATTAGAATTTCTAATTTATATTTCTTATATTTTTTATTTTTAGTAACTGAAGTTGTAATAGGACTGTAGTTTCTTTTTATGTATTTTATCTTTCTTTTAGACTTTTGATTTCTTTTAGGATTAGGATTATTTAATCCCATTACAAGTAGAAGATGCAATTTGTAGCCTATATAAAGGCCCCTATGTATTCACCTTTTTTTACAATAAAATTAATGAAAATTTACTATTCTCTTTGTGAGTTGGCTATGGATCTTAAATCCTCTTTTAATAGTGGTAGAATGCCCTATTAAATCCCAATTAGTCTTGGGATGTCCTAATTGGTTTATCATAATTCTATTTTCTCTCTCAATCTCTTCACAACAAATTTCTTTCTTCTCTAAAAGTGTTGTTGAATCTTTTTCTATTGCAATGTCTACTGCCGACCTCGATGGCCATTGTTACCTTATTCCTCACCACAGAAGCCGAGGCCATCCAGGCCATGGTTCACAGTCGCGGTCTCGGCCACCGACTCGGCGGGCAGTGAGACGGATCGGTCTCGGCGACTCGGATCGGTATCGGGCGATACGCGCAAAACGCTACATAGAAAGCTCAAAAAATTCTAAAAAAATCACGACAAATCTTAAAAAAATGTAGACATCCACATTCATGTATCACATGTCCAAAATATATCATGTAGCACACTAAACATTAAACGAAAGCATAAATACACGCGTCGTTGGTAGAAGCATATCAAAATACATGCACAATATAGTAAATTGCACAAACTACATTCATAAATACATGCTAATGTAGTTATTTCCACGTTGAATTGCGATGAGGCACAAAATCATCATCATAATGCCGAGTCGACCGCGTCAACTCCGATTCTCAGTCGAGTCGGTCTCCTCTGAGTTGAGTCGACCGACTCGTGACTCGGACTCGTCTCGGAGCTGGCCGAGACGGATACGACTCGGCCGACTCGTCTCCGACTCGGCCGAGTCTTTGAACCGTGATCCAGGCCTTCTCTATGCCACCAGAATAAAAAGAAAACAGATTCGTGCGAGCAAAATTCTACACCAACAAGCTTCCTTATTCGGGTCATATCTCACTCGTCCGAAATCCAAATCATACGTCATTTGAAGCGTTGGATTCGTGACAAAAGGGGCTATAATACTGAAGAATCTCAAAGCAAGCAAATAGAGGAAACCAGATTTATTTCACAGGTAATTCAAGAGGTACAATTCCCGTCCATAAACTGTTTATTTACAAGTCGGATTTACATCTCTAACTTATTATTATTTTGATCTATTGTTTACTTTAAATTGCAAGTATGTGATCTGCTTCTCCTTTGTAATTGTTTAACTTCTTTATTGATAGTAGAATCTGCTACCTATATTATAACAATATTTAATTAGTACTTTGATATTTGAATTGATCTAATAAATACATGTTAAAGAAACATAGCTAATATTAACTGTTTTAAGCTTTCCTACCAACGATCGTTTTTGTTGGTTAAACGTTTAATTGAGTTATTTTATCTATTACTTTCGCGCACGTACACGTTTCACATCACATGGGTTAGAACCTCCTAGCCAACGAACTAACATGCAATCTTCTTTCCATTTAGCTTGAATAAAAAATTGAAGGAACATTGTATATGGCGTAGATAGAGCTAAATTAGGTAATTGAATTAAATTTTGATATGATTAACACTTTCATTAAGCAAAAATCGCGGAAGCACATCACACTGTATCCAATGTGGGTTGCAAGGTTAAATAAATGACAGAGAGAGAGAAATTTGGGATTTTCTTTCAATGTCAATTACCAAGGGTTAGAACCTCCTAGAAAACAACACGCGAGCAATCTTCTACACTTTTATCGACTTTAACATTATCCCAGTTTTATACACAAGCACCCACTACAGAATCTAATTCTTTCACTTCATCTGCATAAGCACGTAACAGCAAAAAACCAGAAAGCCCCGACTTCTTAGTCCACAGAATCATAAACTAAATACCTAGAATACCATGTCTCTCAAGGTTTTGTATTCCTTATGTTCACTCAACGACATGATTTTTCCAATGTTTCAATCTAACAATCTTCCCTCTACCAGTAGACAGTAAGATAACACAGAGAGAACTTGAAACATGTAAACTATCTCTTAAACCCAAAGCACCAGAATCTATGAAGAAAACACATGCATCACACCTAAAACCACTCCTGTAGCAAAAGAGATATTCGTTTAATAAATTCCACTAGCCAAAACATTATTATTAACAGAAAAAAAATCTCACAGAGATAAATAATTTTAGAGAGGAACAATAAAAATGTACACTATGATACTTTCAGCAGTCCAAGAGACTTACTTGCCCACAATTTGCAAACAATTCAGCAAGATGCTCTTCAGTCACCTGCTATTCATCATCACAACTCAATCAAAATTACGAAATTAGGAAGGGAAAAAAAAGAGAATAATTAAAAAAGCAAACTGTTTTTCATCTAAGACCAGCATTACTGACATGATTATCGATATCCGAAACATATACAGTTCGCCGAATGCTGTCGTCCCTTTCGGCTCTCCTCACTCTTTCGTTCATTCTCCTCCTCCCCTGATTAAAACCATTCCTTCTCTGCAAAATTCCCAACAAATTCTCCTCAAATTACAACAAAAAATGAACAATCACTATAGATCTCTTCAAAGATCGCTCCTTTATCCCAAATTCCAAGCCAACACATGAAAACAACAAAACCCAAAAAAATAAACATGACAAAAAAAAAATTCTTACTCTGCGAATGAGCTGATGATTGCAAAAAAAAAAAAAAAAATTCTTACTCTGCGAATGAGCTGATGATTGCAAAAAAAAAAAAAAAATTCTTACTCTGCGAATGAGCTGATGATTGCCGGAGCCATCGCTGCAGGAATCCTTATAGCTACTCTGATTGCTATAAATATTGTTGTAATAGTCCGTCGACGCGACGAACACCGGCGCCTCGGCGGACAGCCGGCCGTTGGCTTTTCTCGGGGCGGCGGCCGGCGCCGGAGCAGGATAAGAGGAGGGGAAGAACTCTTTGGCAGAGGGGTTCAACTTGGAAAGCAAATCGACGAGCTTGCGGACGTCGCGCTGGTACTCGGTCTCGGTCTCCGACGACGGCGTCAACGACGACCCGTTGGCGATCGGCTGCGGCGACCGTCGCATGAACTGATCGTCGGCCCCGATCCCGTTCTCAGCCACCGCAGCCATTTCTCTCTCACTTACTTTTGTTATTATAATATATTTCTCTCTATATAAAAAAAAAAAACCTTTTGTTATGAGTATAATTCTCAAACAAAATATATACGATCTCTAAATAATGAGCAGTGGGGAAATGCTATAAATAGAAAGGCATTTTGGGATAATTACAGAGGACATGGATTGGCATCTAGAGAAAGAAACTTTGGTGGAGAATTGAGAGATTCAATGGAAGAGGGGAGCAGCAGATGAATGTGTTGTCAAGTGTATAAATGAGGGAGTGAGGAGAGAGAAAGAAGTGAGAGAGAGAGAGAGACAGATGGCGACGTCAGAGAGGTGGTTAGTTTGGCACGCATGTGTAACTTACCCGGAACGGATTGGGGGGTTTGTTGGGATTGAGAATTCTTCTTTTTGATTCTTTTTCTTTCTTTCTTGTTTTTCATTTTATTTCTTGTTATTGGTGTAAAGATGAAATTCTTTACTTTTTGGGGCAAAATTCTGTGTGCATCCTTTGATTGACTTGACTTTTGCGGATGAGATGTAAGTGTTATTTTCCTATAAATTTTGTTTCTCACTCAAGAAAATGCTTCACATTTTTGTCCTGGAGGCTTACTGGTTTCCATACTCAGTGGTGCTACCATTCGACGTATGAATGCTCAAAAAGGAGAACCATTTAAATTAGCAAGAATTTTTTTCATTTCTTTCTTATTTCAAGCTTGAAAAGAAACTATTTTTAAACTAAAAAAAAAGTTAAAAGCGATAGGAAGAATAGTAAATTCCCTTCAGTATTCAACTTTAGAAATACAAAGATGCATCACAATTCGCTAACTCAGAAACAATTAATCTGGAAAAAATTTCCTAGTATTCTTGAGAAAAATGCTAACTATAATACTTATTTTCAAAAACATATAATATTTACTTTTTTATTGAACGATCTTTAATTTAAATTTTGCTCAGGAAACGAGAATTCCTAATCATCATAAATGCAGATGGTCTATACATAATTTGTACATTTATCTTTTTTTAAAGGGTTTCTGATATTTACCCCCCAAATGTACTATATTTCTATTCTCCAAATTATCATAATTACCAATTTACTCCTCAATTCTTTAAAAATGATTTTCACTACCACGCATCATCAGTTAAAGAGAATCAAAAAAAGTATATTTTTTATTTTTTCTATTATGTTTTATTTATTATTTTGTAAAATCACTATAATACCCTTAAAACGGTCCACAAATCAATGGTATAAAATTCCCCCTTCTCCCCTTATGCAGCTATCCCCTCTTCTTGTCTTTTAAAAACTCATCTCCTTTTATTTATTTTTCTAGCTTTAAACCCATCTTTTCTTCTCTCATTCTATCTTAAAAATCCATGTAAAGAACCCAACCCTCTTCTCCATTTTTTTAGCTTAAAAACCCATTTCCTCCTTAGTCCTTGCAGGTCCAAAATGAGCTCTGTATCAATAAACATCTATCATCCCCAGTGTTGATGTAGTTTGGAGGCTAAATATTTTACATGTTACAAGGAGTAACAGAGATAAGAGATTTTATAGTGGTCAAATTCTGACCCACATCAGGATCAAGACATGTGTCTCTCGTCATCAGAATCTCCCGAAGGTACTCGCAAGAAAAATCATCCGAGCAATTTCTCGAAGAGAAGCATCCAGAACACTCCCGAGACATTCCCTCTTCCCAAGGGAATTGATTGACCCGAGGGTGTTCATCCTTCCGAAATCAATTCTCCCGACTGATCAAGACAACCTCGCAAACAACTCCTGTGATATCCGCCTACTCTCATGGAGTCAGATACGTTGTCAAGTCATTCTACGTCAAACATTGCAATAACTCTGATTAGCGTTTATATTTGCATATTTTTCATCACATTTTCACATTTATCTTAATAAAATTTTATTTAATAACGGGTGCTTCTCCTTATTTCTAGGTTCATGGCTTGAAGAAGAGAATGAAATATACTTAGAGGGGAGGTGAATAAGTGTACTAGCTAATCTAATGCAAATGATGCGGAATTAAAAACTATTATGCAAACTAAAGCTATTATGCTAACGCACAAAGTATAACACAAAAGTGTAGCTGAATTCCCGGTGAAGAGCTCTGGGCTATCTCCTCTAGATTCCTCTAGATTAAGAGTTAATGTGCCACTATGGCACTCTTGGTTGAATACAAGTATGAGTATACAATCCTAAGCATATATCAATTAAGCACAAGTATATTTAGCATATAAAGAGATAAACATTATAAGCATGCAAGATATATAAACACAAGTGAGAGAGAGCAATCGCAAACACGGGAGAATTGTTTCGAGGTTCGAGTGAAAATACTTCTAGAGGGGGGTGAACAGGTGTACTAGCTGATCTAATGATAATGATGCGGAATTAAAAAATATTTATGCAAACTAAAACTATTAAGCAAAACACACAAAGTATAACACAAGAGTGCAGCCGTATTCCTAGTGAATGGCTCTGGTCTATCTCCTCAAGATTCCTCTAGATCAAGAGTTGAGGTGTCACTATGGCTCTCTTAGTTAAATACAAATGTGAGTAAACAATCCCAAGCATATAACAATTAGGCACAAGATATATCAAGCATATAAAGAGATAGCAATGTAAGTATGCAAGATATGTAAACACAAGAGAGAGAGAGAGAGCAATCGTAAACACGGGAGAATTATTTCGATGGTCGAGCACCCTTGCTCTGTGTCCCCGCCTTCAACACTATGAAGGATTTATACTAGAATTGATCTCACTGGATCACTCGGTGCCACAACACCTACAACGAGTTCACACTAGAACTCTTGGACTTACTAGTCCCTCTCTTGTTCCCGCAAGAATAACACACGTAAACACACTAGCTTGCCGAGGCCGCACCTCTTAAAACTCTTCTAACCACACGTCGGAACACTTGGTGATCACTTCACTTGATCACTACAAACACTTCTTCACCGAGGCCACAACCTCTACAACACTTCATAATACAAGGATATAGACTTGTGACAACTTCTCTTGATCACAAAACACTCTCACAACAAAACTCCTATAGGATAGGTATGACAATGAAAAGCTCAAGTATGTATGAGAAAAACTAGGAGAGAGATGTGATAAAAAAACTTAAGAAATCACTTTTGAAAACACTCTTGAAAACTCTCCTTTTGATATAGAAGTATTAGCCCTAAAACAAGTGGAGAAATAGAAAAAACTGGTTTGAAACTCTCCAAAAATCTTGATAAAAACAGCCCAAAACAGCCCCCATTTATAGGCCTAAAAAATATAGCCGTTGAAGCCAACTCAGTAGAAAAATCTGCTGTCGGTCCACCGGCCGGTCGACCGGCCAACGGTCATATTTTGACCGTTGCAGCCTGCCGATCAACCGCTCGGTCGACCGTGCCTGGGCTTTGACCTACCGGTCAACCGCCCAGTCGACCGAGGCCAGATCCAGAGAGCACAGCTCTCTGATCGGTCGATCGGGTCGGTCGACCGGCCCTCAAGCCAAATGGCCTGTGCATGTCTGTGTACATCGGTCGACGCCAGGTCGACCGACTTCTGTCTCGATCGACCGCCCGGTCGACCGGCAAAAGGCCTGGTCAATAAATCTTTGGGATAAAATTTTGGTTTTATAAATTCTAATAAAATCCCATAAAATCACTAAAAATCTACAAAAATAAGTTCATTAAAATACTTTGATGTACAAACATGTGTGATCAAAAATTAATACACATTACAAATATTTTGAAACATTTTTGTGATATAAAAATTTGCCTTAAAAAAATTCGTATTTTTCAAAATCAATCTTTAATTTGAAAAACGATTTTTCTAAAACTTCTCCAAATACAAAAATAACATATTTTAAACACTTTTGAAGCTTAGTGTGTATGTATATGATCCAATACACATATGAGATGGAATATATATATTTTTGACAATAAGCTCTAAAATAGGTTTTGATAAATCTAAAACTCAAACACATAATATAGAAAACATCAAATAAGTTTTTCTAAACATTTGAACCAACAATGTGTGTGGATGAAATCCAAAACACATATAAACTATATAAACTCATTTTGATGCACTCTATTCATGAAATATAAAGATATATATTTTGAAGCTCAAAAATCAAACGGTATTTTCCAAAATCAAAACTATTTTATGAAAACACATATAAATTTTGTATGGTGTATATGAGCTTGAGCAATCCACAACTAATCTATCCTTTATATTTTATCTAGAAACAATATCTTAACACTTACAAACATGACACAAGACTTCTTAAAAATCTTCTCTTGAAAATCTTCTTCTCCATATTGACTTGGTCCAAACCTTGATCCAATGAGCTAGACTCATCTTGAGTGCTTAATGCGATCTTGATGTGCGAGCTCTTGAATCACACGTGCTTACTCCAAAATTTAACTTCGAATCTTTTGTTGAAGCTAAACACCGACTAAGATCTTGATCAAATATCTGAAACTATATAAACACAAGATCATTAGTACTACAACTACATGAGTTAATCATCATCAAAACTAGAGTAATGGGATTTTGGGCCAACAATCTCCCCATTTTTGATGATGACAAAACTCATAGAGTTATATATGCATGGAATAAAATTAAGCTTCATAGAAGCTCCTCCTTAACTCATGCATAGCAATATATGCATAAGCAAATACATAAAATGCATAAACTAAACACAACATATATGCATAAGCAAAGATATAAACATGCATATATAAACTCTCTAAATTCTTCTCCCCTTTTTGTTAATTCATCAACAAAGGGGTGAGAACAATCAAACAATAAAGATGTATATGCGATATACATTCATGAAGAGAAGATGTAAAGTTAACTCCCCCTGCATACATACATAACATGGAGAAGGGATGACTAGACCCTAACCCAGATAAAGCATAATATACAATATATAAGTAGCGTGTTGGCCCAGAGGCCCATCACTCTAGTTTTGATGATGATTATCTCATGTTGTTATAGTTTACTAATAATCTTGTGTTTAAATAGTTTCAGTGATTGACCAAGATATTAGTAGGTGATTTGCTTCAACAAAGGAGTTTTGAAGCTTTCACATGTTGATTCAAGAGCTCGAGCGTCAAGATCGCATCTAGTACTCGATTGGAGTCAAGCTCGTTGGATCGCGGTTGGATCGAGTAGACTTGGAGAAGGAGTTCTACAAGAAGACCTCGATTTGTGTTTAATATGTTTAGATCATTGTAAAGATTAGATAGTATTGATATGCTTAAGTTCATGTACACACAGAAGTTTCAAAGTTATTGATTTTGGTTTTCGGTTTAACCGATTTTTGAATTTCATGTCAAAAACATAGATATATATATCTTTCATGTATATTAGATTCTATCCATATACAATATGCTTCAAATTTATTTCAATATCATGTTTTTGTATTTACATGAGTTTTAGAGAAAACGTTTTTCCATTTCAAAATTCAAGTTCTTGAAAATACCAATTTTTATTTAAAGCCTAATTTCAACAATATCACAAAAATAGTTCAAATAGTTTGTAATATGTGTTGAATTTTTGTCACACATATTTGCATTTCAATATAAGATTATTTTTGTGGAATTTATGTGATTTTATAGGATTTAATTGAAGATAAAAAGACAAGTTTTTAATCCCTTAAATAAGTGACTTGGCCTTCTGCCAGTCGACCGGCTTGTCGACCGAGGCAGAAGTCGGTCGACCGGTCTGGTCGACCTATGTGCACGAACGTGCACAGGCCTTATAGGCTGGAGGGCTGGTCGACCGCCAGAGAGCTCTGCTCTCTGGAACTAGCCCCGGTCGATCGGGCGGTCGACCGGCAGAGAGCATCTACTCTCTGTATCCAGGCCGGTCGATCGGTGGTCGACCGGTGGCTCAACGGTCATAAAATGACCGCTGGCCGGTCGATCGGGCGGTCGACCGAAAGGGCAATTTGGCCCTTTCCTACTGCCAACGGGCAGATTTTTTGGAGGGTTATATATAGCCCCTTCCTTAGCTGATTTCACCAAGAATTTTAAGAGCAAAATTTTTTATCTTTCCTAGTGTTTTAGCGACTAGTTTTTCAAAGAGTTTTTGGGTTATAAAGATCTATCTTTATTTGTTTTAAAGTGTTGGAAAAAATCAAAGCAAAATAAAGTCTTTGGGAATTGGTTTTTGTTCTTCTATAGCCATCTAGAAGTTTTCTCAAGAATTTTCTTTGTGATTTATTTTTCAACTCTTTATTTTCTCACACTTGAGCTATCATATCTATCCCATCTATAGGATCTTATTTTTGTGGGAAAATTGGTTTGTAGTTGTTGAGACCACCAAGAGTTGTAACCTTCCTTATATTTATTGGTATCCCTCTTGTGTAGAGGCGATTGTGGAGGTTGAGTTTGGTTGTGTTAGTATCCCTCTAAGTGTAGAGGTGACTGAGGTTATTGTTTGGCTTTGAGCCTTATCCCTCTATTGAGAGGTTAATCTTATTGTTTGGCTAAGTGCCCATCCCTCTAAGTGTAGAGGTGATAGTTGTTGTGTCTTGCCTCTTCTGTAGAGGTTGTATTTATTGGAGCAAGGAGTTATGTACTCCTAATTGTATTTACCCAAATCTTTAGTGAAGGTTCCCTGTGTGGGAAGTCCTGTGTGGACGATATAGTGAAAATCGTTCTGTGTGAAGGCGGGGACGTAGAGCAGTGGCTCGAACCTCGAAACATATCTCGGCGTTTGCGATTGATCCACTATCTCTAAACTCTCTCTTATATTGTGCCTTGCATTATTTCATATTGTTCATATCATACTTATATGTTTGGTATTGTTTGTGTGCCTCACGTGTTGAACCAAGAGAGCTTTACACAGCACCTCAACTCTTATTTAGAGGAATTTAGAGGATATAGTCTAGAGCCCTTCACCAGGAATTCGGTTACACTCTTTCGTTACACTAAGTGTGTTGAAATTTATTTTTAATTCCACATCATTTGTTATTAGATTAGCCTTACACCTATTCACCCCCCTCTAGATATACTTTCAATTGGTATCAGAGCATACGCTCCTGATATTAGGTTTAACTACCTAGGAGTGAGATCTTGGTTGCTAATCTAGTATTTGCATTTGCACACTTAATTGTTTACACATACTCGTGGATTACCTTTTCCCTCCCATGGTTGATGTTTCTAACTTCGATATGTGGAAGCTTAAGATGAGTATGTACCTAAAAACCCTAGGATGCATGTTTACCTTGCTACTACCAAGAAATCCTATCTTGGTAATAACAAGCATATAAAGGCCAATGCACAAATCCTAGAGGCACTTAGATGCACTCTAAACAAAGAATATATTTTTATGGTTTCTCATTATGATTCCGCCTTTACAGTGTCGAACACCTTGATCTCTCTAAAGTTTCAAACGCCAAGCATTGTGGAGAAGGAATCTAGTGAGGATGAGTCCGACCAACATTACTACATGGTCCAAAGGAATGACTCCCTTGAGGTAAATTCGAAAACTCAACTAGATGATAGTACTAATTTTTCTAGTGATGATTATCTTGATGCCGATGCTTTAAATAAAGAACTATATATTGTTTGTGAAAACCTATTAGAAAAATATCAACTCTTAAAAAAGAAAAGCTTTAAACTAAAAGAAGAGAATAAGGATTTTTTTTCTAAACTTAACATGGCTTTGTAAGAAAAAGTTGAAATTTCTAATAAAAGGGATTCATTGAAATCCCAACTTGATCTTGTCTTAAATGAAAACAAAATCTTAAAAAGTAAAAATGATTGTGATGATCTTTTGAAGAAAAATGAAGTTCTATCTTCAAAACTTGATTTTGTTTTAAAAAGAATGAATCTTTGAAAAATAAAATTGTTTTAATTTCAAAGAAATTGGATTTGGTTTCTAAGAAAAATATTTCCTTGAAAAATAATTTAGATACTCATGTTTGCCATGCTTCATCATCTAGTATACCTATTGCATGCTCCACCTCTTCTACTATTATTGAAAATGAAATATGTGTGTTAAAGAAGAGTGTTGATTGTTTGGGCTCCACGTTGAGCCAATGTGTCATGAACCACACACGGTTGGAATCTATGTTTCGCAAGAAACATGCTCTTCACATGCATGCACACCATACATGGCATACACATTCTCATCATGCTCACACACATGATTCAAAGTATGCTCATGTGTATGCTTGTACACATTGTGGACGTAAATTCCACCTTGCAAAGTTTTGTTATGATAGAATAAATAATGTAAATTTTTCAAATAAATTTGTTTGGGTTAGGAAAGGTGCTAACCCCTATGGACCCAATAGAGTATGGGTACCAATAGCCACTCCTATTTTATTTGATGTAAGTGTGAGCTCTCACATGACGTGAGATGTGTTGGTGCCTTGAGGTGAATGCGTTCCGAGCTATATGGTGACACTTTTGGATGCATCACTTTTAAGGAAAATTTGGTGGGAGGACCACCATGGTTTGGACACCTAGAAATTAACCCTATTGGTTTGGTAATGAACTCTAACTCCTATTTAGTTTACATGCTTTTATATTGTGATTTTTAGCATATTTTGATTTTTCATGATTATTATGTTAAATGCCATGATAATTAGACTTGTGACATACATATGTAGTATTTGAGAAACACCCATGTTTATATGGATCATTACTTTTGTGTTCTCACCTTAGTTTAGCTATTGTGTATATCATAACTCTAAAACATGTGCATTTAGTCTAATGATCATATTGGTTTATGTTTATGATTCTTTTGCACTTCATGTTTTGATTGCATGCTTAGATGTAGTTTTCATTAAAAACTTGTATAGATACTTGTACACTAATGAGCCACATTTGATTTTTATATGTTTGTGCCTAATTGCTCAATTGTACCCATTAGATGTACTAGTATAGCCTAATTTTGATGATTCTTGCATTTCAACTTGTATTCCCTATTTTTGGACATGTTTTACATAAAAAATGTGTTTAGCTTCATGTATATGTCAATTTTTCTAAAACTTTAAGATATACATGTATACCCTTGAGTCACTTACTTTTTATGTAAAATTCTATTATTGACTCATATGTGTTTGGGATATGTATGTATACATCTAGTTTAGACAAAACATACATATATCTTGAAGCCTATTTTAGTTTTGATGATTTTCATGTTTGTTTTTAAAGGAATTTTCATTGATCTTAAATGCCCCATTTCCATGATTCTGTTGATTACATGACTTTTTACACTCTATGTTTGATGTTTACTCATGATTTGTTTTTCAAGAGATTATATGAGCTTTATTGCTATTTGAGTGTTGATGAATGTGTGATTTTCATGTTTTCATGGATATATACTTGTTTTATTCCTTACTTGAAGGATTTCGTACTAGTTTTCAAGATTATCATAAAACTAGTTCGTATTCTTCAATGGTAGAGTTTCAAAAATGCTAAAATTATTTTCAAATCCTATTTTTGAAAACCCCTTCCTTCCAAGGGCGGACGGATGGGCGACTATGCCTTGTATGCTCAAATTGAAAATCCATTTAAACATGTGCATGAAAGAGAGGTAATTATGAGTTATACACTTGCTCCTCATTGTATTTTCAATTGGTATCACAATTGATTTTTTTTGTATACTCATATTTTGTTTCTATATATGTATATTTCACTTTCAAATAGTATCAATTTCGATTGGTATTTACATTTTCATACATATATATGTGATTTGATTGTACTTACAATATCTTTACATTTTAAAACACAAATTATGTTTATGCTAAGCTTGATTATTCTTTAATGTCAATTATTTTTCAATTGGTATCTTATACAAGCTTATGCATCATTTTTTTTTGTTATTTCATAAAGGGGGAAAAAATTCGTGTTTTATTTTTCAATCGATTTTATTTTCAATTGGTATCTTACTCCCACTCTTTATGATGAAAAGACTTTGTTTTTGTATATACTAACTTTTTTAATATTGGTATTATGTTTTATTTTAAATTAGTATCTGTATTGATATGAGTTATGTTTATCTAAAACAATTTAGTTTTTACTTTTAATTGGTATCAAGATTTTCAATATATATATATTTCAATTGGTATCAAAATATGTAATGTTTCATTTTCTATTGGTATCAAAGATTTAAAAGACATTTTAAATTGGTATCTAGATATTATCAATCTTAAAATTTTTGTTTACTTTCAATTGGTATCTCAAAAATGTTTTATCTATTTTCAATTGGTATCATAAATTGGTATCATGATGTTTCGATGTATACCTTTATCATAAATTGATATATTTTTCAATTGGTATCACATTGTTTTGATATGTATTGTTTATATGTAAGGGAAGCTTAACATCTTTTCTATATATAGATTCATGTTGAGTGTATTTCATATTGAGGAGCTTGACCTCTCTTCTCTATGTTTTACACGTGTGTAAGGGGGCTTCACATCTCCTTTTATAAATTGTATATTATGCGTTATGTGATTAGGGTTTAGTCATCTCTTTTTTATGTAATGCATGTATGCAGGGGGAGTTAACTTTACGTCTCTCCTCTTCATGAATGTAAATCGCATATACATCCTTCTTGTTTGATTTGACAAAAAGGGAGAAAATTATTTTTGAGTTTATTTATGACCCTTCGTTGATGATTTGACAAAAAGAGGGAGAGAAATTTGGAGTTTTATACATGCATGTTTATTTTTAATTTATATGCATGTTTATTTCATTTCCTTATTTTATACAAAAAGGGGAAGAAGCGTTTTGAGAATTTATATATGCATGTTTATTTTTTCAGTTGGTATCAGAGCATATATGTTTTGCTTTCAATTGGTATCAGTGTTGGCGCAGAGACCTTCCACTCTAGTTTTGATGATGATTAATTCATGTAGTTATAGTTTACTAATAATCTTGTGATGTTTAGTTTCAGATACTTAACCTATAAGTTCACCTAGAGGGGGGGTGAATAGGTGATGGCTAATCTAATGGTCACTTAATGACAAATAATGTGGAATTAAAGCTATTATGACCTAAACAAAACTTTTACACTAAACACAACAAATAACATAAGAGTGTTGCCGAATTCCCCGTGAAGGGCTCTGGACAAACTCCTCTAGATTCCCCGTAAATAAGGGTTGAGGTGCCGCGATGGCTCTCTTGGTTGAATACAAGTGTAAGTCAACAATCCCAAGCAATATATTAATATGAGCACAAGGAATATATCATGCATATAAAGGTAAAGACAAGATAAGTAATGCAAGATATAAATAAGGAGATAGAGAGAGAGAGAAATGGCAATCGCAAACACAAAGGGTTTGTTTCGAGGTTCGAGCACCCTTGCTCTACATCCCCGCCTTCGACACACGAAGGATTTTCACTATGCAAGATCCCAATGGATCTCTCCCCGGTGCCGCAACACCTACAAGCCCTCGGACTCCCTAGTCTCGTACACACGCAAGCCCCACAAGCTTGCCGAGGCCGCACCTCAAACATGGAGTTCGCACCCGAACTCGAAACAACGCGGACACACACGTCCGCCTCCTCAAAGTACAAGAAATGATCTCTTGGTGATCTAAACACTTTGATCACCAATAAAAGCTCTCACTACAACACTCCTATAGAATGAATAATCAATGGATGCTCAAGTGTTTGTGTGAGAAAAACAAGGAAGAGAATGGTGGAGGAAAACTCAAAGAATCACTTTAAACACTCTTGATAAATTCTTCCTTTTTGATTGGAAGTATTAGCTCTCTATTTAGTGGAGAAAACTCTTTTAAAAGAATGGGAAAAACTGGCTCAAAGGTCTCCAAAAATATTAGCTCAAAACAATGACCAAACCCCTAAATTTATAGGCTAGGAAAAACTAGCTGTTGGGGTCTGTCAGACCTGCCGGTCGACCCGCCGGTCGACCGCCAACGGTCAAAAATCCAACCGTTGGAGCCTCCGGTCGACCGCCCGGTCGACCCGCCCACTGAACTACCAGACGTGCACGGCTCTGTGCACGCCCGGTCTACCGCCCGATCTACCGCCCGGTCTACCGATCTAGCCTGTCAGCCAGTTCTGGGTCAGCACTTGGGAGAAAAATTGTTAGAGATAATCTTGTATTTTCTAAAACTTTATTTTTCCAAAACTTTACCAAATACAAAAACAAGATATTTTGAACTTATTAAAGCATAGAGTGTATGGATATGATCCACTACACAATCATGATGAAATATCTATGTTTTTGACATTAAGCTCTAAAAATGATTTTGGTTAAATCATATACATAAGGAATACCAAAAACCAAAATAGTATTTTTCCAAAATGAAAGTCTTTTATAAACTGAAATTCTTTTATGAAAAGACAATAAAATCAAGAGTGTGTGTGTGTGATATGTACTTGAGCAATCCACCAACTATTCTATCCTTTACATTTTATCTAAAAACAAAATCTTATACCTAGACACAAGTCTTGATCTTGAAGTCTTCCCTTGAAGTCTTCTCATCTTCTTGACTTGGTCCAAACACGATTCACCGAGCTCAAATCTTGATGTGGTCTTGATACATAGGCTCATGAATCAACCGGTGCTAGCTCCAAAACCGATCTTTAAATCCTTTGTTGAAGCTCCACACCTACTAAGATCTTGATAAGGAATCTGTCACTAATTAAACACAAGATCATTAGTACTATAACTTCATGAGTTGATCATCATCAAAACTAGAGTGATGGGCCTTTGGGCCAACATAACCAAGATATTAGTAGGTGATTAGCTTCAACAAAGGTGTTTTGGAGTTTTTACATGGTGATTCAAGAGCTCGAGCGTCAAAGTTCATATCTAGCACTCGTTGGAGTTAAGCTCGATGGATCACGTTTGGATCGAGTCGACTTGGAGACGGAGCTCTACAAGAAGACTTTGGTACAGTGTTTAGTTTATAGTTTAGATCCATTGTTAAAGATTAGATAGTGTGATATGCTCAAGTTCACAACACACACACTTGTTTAAGTTTCATGTTTTGGTTTTCGATTTTTGGTTTAACCGATCTTGGTTTTCATGAATAGATAGAATCAACAAGTTTACATGGTTTAATGTATATTAGATTTGTTCTATATACATCTATGCTTCAACTTTTTAAACAAACTTAATTTTATAGTCTATTTCATGAGTTTGGAGTTTTGGTATTTTAACAAAACTTATTTTCAGATTTAATGTCAAAAATAGTGATATATATATATATATATATATATATTTCATGTATATTGAATTCTATCCATATACTACATGCTTAAATGTTGTTTCTATATCATGTTTTTGTATTTGGATGTGTTTTGGAAAAATCGGATTTCCATTTCAAAATCTAAGTTTTGGAAAATACGAGTTTTGGTTTTCGGCAAAATTTCTAAGACACAAAAATGGTTCAAATAAGTTGAAATATGTGTTGAATTTTTTCACACATGTTTGTATTTCAAATATATATAAGAACTTATTTTTATGGATTTTTAGAGATTTTATGGGATTTAATTGGATAATAAAAACTCAGTTTTTAAGTTCTAAAAATCAGCCCTGCCAGGCTCTGGCGGTCGACCGACGTGCATAAGGACGTGCACGCAGGCCAGCCACTTAGGCCGGTCGACCAAACGGTTGACCGACTGAAAGTGCCCCACTCTCGGGTGGGGGCGGTCGACCGGACGGTCGACCGTGAGGCTTGGCACGGTCGACCGGGATGGTCGACCGGCCAGAGAACAACTGCTCTCTGGATTTGGCACGGTCGACCGCGCGGTCGACCGGCAGGCTCAACGGACATATTTTTGACCGTTGGCCGGTCGACCGAAAGGTCAAAACTGACCTTTCTGCCAGCCAACGGGCAGATTTTGTAATGGGCTATAAACACCCCATTTGAGAGATGTTTCTCTCCAAGTTTTCAAGAGCTAAATTTCTCCCATTCTCAAGTGTTTTAAAGCAAGTTTTCAAAGGAGTTTTTGGCTTTAAAGATTTCATCTTTATTTTTAAAGTTTTGGAAATCATTTGAAAGGAAATTGTAATACCCCGTTCCCGGAATACGTACTTAGTTGCGTATTCAGTTTTTCGATCGTATTTTTCGATTTACTTCCTGTATTTGGCCGATTTCAGTATTAAAAATCATTTTCCAATATTATATATTTTCTATGATTTTCTGAAATTTTCCTGAATTTAATTAAATATTTTCAAAACCGGTGTCGACCAGTGCCGCTGATCGATTCTCGGATTTTTAATTCACAACAGTTAGGAATTTCTAGAAGGTCCTTTAGACTTTATTTCTTAGAATCATATTTTCTATCTAAATACTTTTTCTGAGAATTTTATGAATTTATGAAAATTCCAACGGAGTCGGTAGATAACTGATTCCGGGATTTTTAGTTTTAAAACTATAAATTATTTCTCCAAACGAATTTCACCATGAGTCTTAAAATATTATTCTTGATTTTTGGTAAAATTTTCGGGTCGTTCCGAGATACTTGAATTTCGGACGATTTCGGTATTTTCCGAAATGTTTCCCGCATCTTCGACTTAAACCTGGAAAATTATCTTTTCAACATTTTTAAATTTTAAATCCAGAGAAAATATTTTCATTTATATTTTCTTTTCCTTTTTCCTTTTTCTTAATTTCCTTCCTTCCTCCACAACCACAAGCTTTTCCATTTTCCAATTTTTCAATAATTCCACTTTCTCCAAAATTCCACCAACTCCCACCTACTTCCTCATTTAATGCATCTCTCTCTCTCTCTCTCCCATGGCCGGCCAAGTGGCCAGAAGAGGGACACTCATCCCCTCCCCTATTTACACAAAACCCCCTCTCAATTACCCTATTTACACCTCCTTTACAAAATCAAAATCCTATATAAACATATCCCTTACATTTCTTTTCCTTTTTCTTCATTCCACCAAAGAAGTAGCCCTTACCTCTTCCTTCTCCATCTCAAACTCAAACCCTAACTCCAAAAGCACCTAGGTCTTCTTCATCTCCATCTCAAGCATCAACAAGATCTTCATCTTCAACCTCAATCAAGCCACTTCTTTTGGATTGGGGATCATCTCTCTCTTCGTCGGATTTATCACCTTGGATCAAGCTTCACATAACCATCCTAATGAGTATTTTTACTCACCAAGACTAGACAACTTCTTTATATACTTGTGTTGTCAATTCATGTACACTTGTGCCATAAGAATCGTATTTTTAGACCATCAAACACCACCAACAAAACCCTAATTCGTACCCAGTTTTTCCCACGATTAGTCGACTTAACCTAGGAATTAGTCGACTAACCCACCTGTTCTGAAACATAACTTCTCTGGAAACACAGTTCTAGTCGACTTATCCTTATTAATAGTCGACTAATCTTTCCTGAACCAGAAAACCCAACTCTCGTTTCCAGTCGACTCATCCAAAATATTAGTCGACTTAGGACCCCTAGTCGACTACCCATTCCTCCCTAGTCGACTCCTGTTTTCCTGAAATAAAACATCAACTCTCTGTATCACAGACTTAGTCGACTTAAGTATCCGTTAGTCGACTAGTAGTTCCCTGTTAGTCGACTACCCTTACAACCCTAGTCGACTAACTTTTCCTGAAACAGAATTACAACTCTCTGGAACCCAGTTTTAGTCGACTCATCTAGACTGTTAGTCGACTTAAGACCCCTATTAGTCGACTAATCCTTCCACCTAGTCGACTAATTCTGAATGTCTGACTTAGTTGATTTCCTATCTGAATTTGGATTTTACCTTTGATACATGTGTGACATATTATTCCTGTTCATGCTTCATAACTGGTACTACATGACATGTTACTTGATGGACATTACCTCATATTACTTCATGACTTGTTATTACATATCATCGCTTCATAACTTGTTAAAATATGAATATCACCACTTATCATGCCATCACTTGAACCAAGCATGATACACTTGACTTTCGTATAAAATGGACCAACTTACATATGGGTCGGGGGAAACATACGGATATCGATATGTGTTCGTGTTTACAGTGGCATTAGGTATATTGTACAATCATATTCCGGTCTAACCTGAGGGCCTCCAGGGGACCGAGGGGAGTGCTTGCTCCCTCTTCCTGAATACTGTCATGACAAAGGGCATACATAAGTCCCTCCTGTTAGGCCTTGCGGCTGGTTCCGTTACCAAGCAACGGAACACCCTGGACCGTGGTCCCGGGCATGCACGGGACCCACTGTAAACATAGTTCGTCGATAAACCGCTGGTTTCCAATAACAACCTTGCTTTACTAGGATATGGATCTATGTGCGCTGGGACGCTGGGTCACATAGCTAGATGTCATAGTAAGACAAGTAATAATAATAAGACATTAACGGTGGATCTATTGTATTCAGACTCTTACTCTTTATGCTTTCATTACCTACTGATTGATATTTATCTTACTGTTCCCCCTTACTTATTTATGTCCCTTATGACATTTGGCTGTAGCCTGATTATTGTTATGAGGTCTTGACCCCTTGGATTTGCATATTCAGGTTCTGAAGCTTGGATCGAAGTGGAGCCATCCACAGAGGATCAAGCTTTCTTTAGTGAGCAGGCCGATTAGCTCCAGTCCTTGTACCAGATCTCTCTTTTTGACTCACGGGATCCCCATCCTACTCGTGAGCATTTTGTGTTTATATTGTACCTTTTGCTTTAGAACTTGGTTGTGATAAAAGATACATGTAATGTGTAATACTTTATCATATTTTGTGATGACTTGTACTTGTACTTTTATGTTGGCATATGTATGGATACCACGCTTAGTCGCGTACTCTGATTCTTGTTGTACTTATTGCTTAGCGTATATGCGTGGGGGCATTTTCTGACCTACGTATATACGTCGCAGTGACGTCTCCGTATCCGTGGGATCGGGGCGTTACAGGTTGGTATCAGAGCCTAGGCTCTCACACCTATAGTACAATCAAGCAGCAAATTCCAGTAATTTGCTATTGCCAACTACAATGTGCAAAGTTATCCAGTCCTTCTTGATCCCTTCTTGACTCCTTTCCTTGTGTCCTAAACTCCTTCCATTTGTTTCCAAATTCCAGTTATCTTATCCCAATTCGGTATGGAGAGAAGGACGGGACGAAACCATTCCAGACAAGCATCGAATGGACCCGCGGGAGAGAATGTGGACATTCTGAGGGCCATTCAGACGATGATGGAGAACCAGCAGCAACAGACGGAACTTCTTCGGCAAGAATTGGCAGCTCCAAAGGAACAGAGGCCGGGAAATGTTTCGGACTTCAGACGGCTGCAACCAGCCATATTCACGGGTGAAGAGAAACCCTGGATGCTGAGCAATGGCTGACGGACACCACAGACTTATTGAATGCAGCTCGAGTTCCAAAGGAGAATCAAGTGGAGGTTGCTAAGATTCAATTGAAAGATATAGCCAGAACTTGGTGGCTAGCTGAGGAGGCCAGATTGGAGAAGCCTGTCACCTGGGACACATTCTCCAAGAGCTTTTACAGCAGATTCTTCCCTGCCACTGCTCAGAAGGACATGGAAGAGCAGTTCATCAGACTTCAGCAAGGGAATAGATCCGTGGATGAGTATGCCGCGGAATTTCTCAGACTTAGCCGCTTTGCTCCGTACATGGTAACTGATGAGGAGAAGCGGGCTAGTAGGTTTCAGCAGGGCTTGCAGATGGACATCCAAGTTTTCCTAATGCCCCAGCAGCTGAAGACTTATTCAGAAGTTCTCACCATAGCTCGAGAGGTGGAGCGTGGGCTAGAGAAGAAGCAAGTGAACCAGATGAGGAATCAGGCCATGAAGAGGCCGTTTCCACCAATGGGGAGAGGAGGCCCATACAGAGCAGCTAAGGTTCAGGCCAGGCAACCATTCAGACCAGCTCCTTACCAGATGGCTCAATCAGGTCCTATCTGCAACTTTTGCCAGAAACCGGGTCATTCTCAGCAGAATTGCCGAAGGGCAAATGGATTATGCTTGGTGTGTGGTTCCCGAGACCATTCCATTGAAGCCTGTCCACACAGGAGAATGGGGATTACCAATCAAGCTCTACCGGCACTTCAGGGACCGAATGGACAGAGAGCACTTCCAGGGCCACAGGGACAGAGGAATCAGGGACCGATGATCAGGAGAGTTCCTCCCCCTCCTCCACAGCAAGCTGTTCGCCCAGTCCAGAGAGGAGCTAGGACTGCTGCAGGGCGTGAAAGGGGCCAAGCTTTCAATTTGTCAGCAGCAGAGGCTGAGACATCTGAGGAGGTGATAACAGGTACCATCAGAGTTCATTCTAAACCTGTCCTAGCTCTCTTTGATTCCGGTGCTTCCCATTGTTTTATCTCAGACCATTTTGTGGCATTGCATTCTATACCTGTTAGATCTTTAGACCACAAATGGGATATTAATACTGGGAATGGAGTAGTCGTATCTTCTAGAGTTTGTGCTGACTGTCCAGTAGAACTTTGTGATAAGACCTTGGCCATAGATATGCTCGTACTCACCAAAGGGTACGACGTAATCTTAGGCATGACCTGGCTCAGTCAGTACCATGCAGTTATTGATTGTAGGGAGAAGAAGATTATTTTCAGGATCCCTCTTCAACCGGAGTTCCAATTCAGTGGAGAAGTGAAGTCTACTAAGAGAAAGACTCGGTTGACTACTTCGGAGGTTCAGAAGGGGGTGCCGGTGTGGGATGAATTTCCAGGAGTGTTTGCTGAGATCTCAGGACTGCCACCTGAAAGGATGGTTGAGTTTTCTATTGATACTGTGCCTGGAACAGCTCCTATATCCAAGGCTCCGTACAGGATGGCACCTACGGAGTTAGAGATTCTGAAGAAGCAGCTGCAGGAATACTCTGATAAGGGATTAATTCGACCAAGTACTTCACCATGGGGAGCTCCAGTATTATTGGCAAACAAGAAGGATGGTGGTAAGAGACTTTGTATTGATTATAGAGAATTGAACAAAGTTACCATCAAGAACAAGTATCCCTTACCAAGGATTGATGATTTGTTTGATCAGCTTCATGGAGCCCGAGTATTCTCTAAATTAGATTTACAGTCGGGTTACCATCAGCTAAGGGTGAGGAAGGAGGATATTCCGAAGACGGCATTCAAGACCCGTTATGGCCACTATGAGTTTCTAGTTATGCCTTTCGGAGTCACCAATGCCCCTTCAGTTTTCATGGATTTGATGAACAGAGTGTTCTCGCCCTATTTGGATCAGTTTGTAGTTGTTTTTATAGATGACATCTTGATCTATTCAAAGAGCAACAGGGAGCATGCAGAACACTTGAGGATTGTATTGCAGACTCTTCAGCAGGAGCAGCTTCATGCTAAGAAGAGCAAGTGTGATTTCTGGTTGGACAGTATGGCCTTCCTTGGACACATAGTTTCAGCAGAAGGAATTTCAGTTGACCCCAGCAAAGTCCAGGCAGTGAAGGATTGGCCAATTCCGAGGACGGTGACTGAGATTAAGAGTTTTCTGGGACTAGCCGGATATTACCGACGCTTTGTCCAAGATTTCTCTAGGATTGCAGCCCCGTTGACCAAGCTTACCCGGAAAGGAGAAAGGTACATATGGACAGAGGAATGTACTGCAGCTTTTGAGCAACTGAAGCAGAGACTCATTTCAGCTCCAATCTTGAGGACTCCCTCAGGAAGAGGAGGGATGGTCATATTCAGTGATGCATCAGGAAAAGGCCTGGGGTGTGTACTTATGCAACATGATCATGTCATAGCTTATGCATCCAGGCAACTGAAGACTCATGAGCGGAATTACCCAACTCATGACTTGGAGCTAGCAGCTGTTATATTTGCCTTAAAGATCTGGAGGCATTATCTTCTGGGAGACAAGGTGTTGATATACACGGATCACAAGAGCCTCAAGTATATTTTCTCACAGAAGGAGTTGAACATGAGGCAGAGGCGGTGGCTGGAGTTGATGGCGGACTATGATATAGACTTGCAATATCATCCAGGCAAGGTCAATACAGTACCGGATGCACTGAGCAGGAAGCCAGAGAATAGAGTGCTTGTTCAGCTTACTCAGCAGAAGGAGTTGATTCAAGACATCATCAGATTGGACTTGATGTTGGTACAAGGAGGTGATAAGGCAGGACAGTTCATGACTTTGCAGATTCAGTCAACATTGATAGATGAGATCAAGGAAGCTCAAAAGGAAGACCCCAGATTACAGCAATTCCGAGCTCAAGTAGAGGCTGGATTGAGGACTGATATCAGTATTCATCCGGATGGTGCATTATATTTTGGTAGCAGGATTTGTGTTCCCCAAGGAGAAGTTCGACAGAAGATTCTAGCAGAAGCACACAGTTCAGCATATTCCATACACCCAGGGGGAAACAAGATGTACCAAGACTTGAAGAAGCAGTTTTGGTGGAATGCTATGAAGAGGGAGATAGCTCAGTTTGTAGCCAAGTGCTTGGTGTGCCAGCAGATAAAGATAGAGCATCAGAGGACAGCTGGACTTCTACAACCTTTACCGATACCTGAGTGGAAGTGGGAGCACATCACCATGGATTTTGTCACGGCATTGCCTCGCAGTCCTAAAGGTAATAATGCTGTGTGGGTAATCATTGATCGCCTCACCAAATCAGCTCACTTCATACCATTCAGGGTAGGTCAGGCAACAGAGGTTCTGGCAGACAAGTACATGAAGGAGATAGTTCGTCTACATGGAGTTCCAGTTAGTATTGTTTCAGACAGAGACACCAGATTCAGATCTCATTTCTGGGAAAGTCTCCAAGAGAGTCTGGGAACTCGTCTGAAGTTCAGTACTTCATATCATCCTCAGACAGACGGACAATCAGAGAAGACCATTGGAATTCCAGGCAGGAGATCATGTGTTTTTGAAGATATCACCTACCAAGGGAGTAATCCGGTTCGGTACTCGTGGGAAGCTTAGTCCGAGATATATCGGCCCATTCGAGATCTTGGACCGAGTGGGAGATGTGTCTTACAGGTTGGCGTTACCGCCATCTTTGGACGGAGTTCACAATGTATTCCACGTATCACAGCTGAGGAAGTATGTGAAGGATGATAGTCATATCCTGGATCACTCCGAACTGGAACTACAACCGGATTTGTCATACCAAGAGCAACCGATGGCCATTTTGGACAGAAGTGTCAAGTCATTGAAGAATAAAGCCATACCATTAGTGTTGGTGTCTTGGGACAGACATGCACCAGGAGAGGCCACGTGGGAACGAGAGGATGTTATCCGTGAGCGTTATCCGCAACTCTTCACATCTTGATTGGTAAAACTCTTTCCTTCTATCCTTCTCTACTGTTGTCCTTCTTTGCTGTTGCCTTTCACTTTATGAAATTTCGAGGACGAAATTTTTGTAAGGTGGGTGGATTGTAATACCCCGTTCCCGGAATACGTACTTAGTTGCGTATTCAGTTTTTCGATCGTATTTTTCGATTTACTTCCTGTATTTGGCCGATTTCAGTATTAAAATCATTTTCCAATATTATATATTTTCTATGATTTTCTGAAATTTTCCTGAATTTAATTAAATATTTTCAAACCGGTGTCGACCAGTGCCGCTGATCGATTCTCGAATTTTTAATTCACAAACAGTTAGGAATTTCTAGAAGGTCCTTTAGACTTTATTTCTTAGAATCATATTTTCTATTTAAATACTTTTTCTGAGAATTTTATGAATTTATGAAAATTCCAACGGAGTCGGTAGATAACTGATTCCGGGATTTTTAGTTTTAAAACTATAAATTATTTCTCCAAACGAATTTCACCATGAGTCTTAAAATATTATTCTTGATTTTTGGTAAAATTTTTGGGTCGTTCCGAGATACTTGAATTTCGGACGATTTCGGTATTTTCCGAAATGTTTCCCGCATCTTCGACTTAAACCTGGAAAATTGTCTTTTCAACATTTTTAAATTTTAAATCCAAGAGAAAATATTTTCATTTATAATTTCTTTTCCTTTTTCCTTTTTCTTAATTTCCTTCCTTCCTCCACAACCACAAGCTTTTCCATTTTCCAATTTTTCAATAATTCCACTTTCTCCAAAATTCCACCAACTCCCACCTACTTCCTCATTTAATGCATCTCTCTCTCTCTCTCCCATGGCGGCCAAGTGGCCAAGAAGAGGGACACTCATCCCCTCCCCTATTTACACAAACCCCCTCTCAATTACCCTATTTACACCTCCTTTACAAAATCAAAATCCTATATAAACATATCCCTTACATTTCTTTTCCTTTTTCTTCATTCCACCAAAGAAGTAGCCCTCACCTCTTCCTTCTCCATCTCAAACTCAAACCCTAACTCCAAAAGCACCTAGGTCTTCTTCATCTCCATCTCAAGCATCAACAAGATCTTCATCTTCAACCTCAATCAAGCCACTTCTTTTGGATTGGGGATCATCTCTCTCTTCGTCGGATTTATCACCTTGGATCAAGCTTCACATAACCAATCCTAGTGAGTATTTTTACTCACCAAGACTAGACAACTTCTTTATATACTTGTGTTGTCAATTCATGTACACTTGTGCCATAAGAATCGTATTTTTAGACCATCAAACACCACCAACAAAACCCTAATTCGTACCCAGTTTTTCCCACGATTAGTCGACTTAACCTAGGAATTAGTCGACTAACCCACCTGTTCTGAAACATAACTTCTCTGGAAACACAGTTCTAGTCGACTTATCCTTATTAATAGTCGACTAATCTTTCCTGAACCAGAAAACCCAACTCTCGGTTCCAGTCGACTCATCCAAAATATTAGTCGACTTAGGACCCCTAGTCGACTACCCATTCCTCCCTAGCCGACTCCTGTTTTCCTGAAATAAAACATCAACTCTCTGTATCACAGACTTAGTCGACTTAAGTATCCGTTAGTCGACTAGTAGTTCCCTGTTAGTCGACTACCCTTACAACCCTAGTCGACTAACTTTTCCTGAAACAGAATTACAACTCTCTGGAACCCAGTTTTAGTCGACTCATCTAGACTGTTAGTCGACTTAAGACCCCTATTAGTCGACTAATCCTTCCACCTAGTCGACTATTCTGAATGTCTGACTTAGTTGATTTCCTATCTGAATTTGGATTTTACCTTTGATACATGTGTGACATATTATTCCTGTTCATGCTTCATAACTGGTACTACATGACATGTTACTTGATGGACATTACCTCATATTACTTCATGACTTGTTATTACATATCATCGCTTCATAACTTGTTAAAATATGAATATCACCACTTATCATGCCATCACTTGAACCAAGCATGATACACTTGACTTTCGTATAAAATGGACCAACTTACATATGGGTCGGGGGAAACATACGGATATCGATATGTGTTCGTGTTTACAGTGGCATTAGGTATATTGTACAATCATATTCCGGTCTAACCTGAGGGCCTCCAGGGGACCGAGGGGAGTGCTTGCTCCCTCTTCCTGAATACTGTCATGACAAAGGGCATACATAAGTCCCTCCTGTTAGGCCTTGCGGCTGGTTCCGTTACCAAGCAACGGAACACCCTGGACCGTGGTCCCGGGCATGCACGGGACCCACTGTAAACATAGTTCGTCGATAAACCGCTGGTTTCCAATAACAACCTTGCTTTACTAGGATATGGATCTATGTGCGCTGGGACGCTGGGTCACATAGCTAGATGTCATAGTAAGACAAGTAATAATAATAAGACATTAACGGTGGATCTATTGTATTCAGACTCTTACTCTTTATGCTTTCATTACCTACTGATTGATATTTATCTTACTGTTCCCCCTTACTTATTTATGTCCCTTATGCCATTTGGCTGTAGCCTGATTATTGTTATGAGGTCTTGACCCCTTGGATTTGCATATTCAGGTTCTGAAGCTTGGATCGAAGTGGAGCCATCCACAGAGGATCAAGCTTTCTTTAGTGAGCAGGCCGATTAGCTCCAGTCCTTGTACCAGATCTCTCTTTTTGACTCACGGGATCCCCATCCTACTCGTGAGCATTTTGTGTTTATATTGTACCTTTTGCTTTAGAACTTGGTTGTGATAAAAGACACATGTAATGTGTAATACTTTATCATATTTTGTGATGACTTGTACTTGTACTTTTATGTTGGCATATGTATGGATACCACGCTTAGTCGCGTACTCTGATTCTTGTTGTACTTATTGCTTAGCGTATATGCGTGGGGGCATTTTCTGACCTACGTATATACGTCGCAGTGACGTCTCCGTATCCGTGGGATCGGGGCGTTACAAAAATTCTTTGGAAATTGATTTGATCTTCATTTGTATTTCTATCTAGAGTTTTTCCCTAGAGTTTTTCTTTGAGTTTTTGATTTCTAAACTCTTTGTTTTCCACACTTGAGCTATCATTCTATCCAATCTATTAGGATCTTTGTTTTGTGTGAAAAGAAGTTGCTTGTGGTTGAGATAGACCACCTAATTGTTAACCCTCCTAATTTGTGATATCCCTCTTGTGTAGAGGTTGATTATTGGAGTGGTGGTTGGCTCCCTCTAGTGAGAGGTGGAGATTGTGTTTGGCTCCCTCTAGTGAGAGGTGGAGTTTGTGTTGGAATCCCTCAAGTGTGAGGTGATTGATTTGTATTGGCTAAGTGCCTACCCCTCTTATGTGAGGTGGTTTTTGTGTTGTAATTGAGAGAGGAGTTGTGTACTCCCGGTTATTGTATTGCCCCAAATCCTCAGTGGAGGTTCCCTGTGTGGGAGTCCTGTGTGGACAAGTTAGTGAAAATCCTTCTGTATGAAGGCGGGGACGTAGAGCTGTGTGCTCGAACATATCCGTGTGTTAGCGATTAATCCACTTTCTCTTAACTCTCTCTATTACTTTGTGCATCTATTCATATTGCCATATCATATACATGCTTGTGTTGTTTGTGTGTGCCTCACTTGTGTTTAACCACGAGAGCTTCATATAGCACCTCAACTCTTATTCAGAGGAATCAAGAGGAGTTAGTCCAGAGCCCTTCACCGGGAATTCGGCTACACTCGTTGGTTACATTAAGTGTGTTGCCTATTAAGTTTTAATTTTCGCATTTTGTTCATTAGATTAGCCGTACACCTATTCACCCCCCTTCTAGGTATACTTACAATCAGAGCATATATGTTTTGTTTAAGGAAAAAGTATTCTTCATTTATGCATATATGTATTATTTGTTTTATGCATATATTGAATTCTTTATTGTTTATTGCTATGCATGAGTTAAGGGGAGCTTCTATGAAGCTTAACTTTAATCTATGTATATATAATTTCATGAGTTTTGTCATCATCAAAAGGGGGAGATTGATGGCCCAGAGGCCCATCACTCTAATTTTGATGATGATTAACACGTGTAGTTATAGTTTACTAATAATCTTGTGTTTAAATAGTTTCAGTGATTGATCAAGATACTAGTAGGTGATTAGCTTCAACAAAGGAGTTGTGGAGCTTTCACATGTTGATTCAAGAGCTCGAACGTCAAGATCCCATCTAGTACTGGTTGGAGTCAAGCTCGTTGGATCGCGGTTGGATCAAATCGACTTGGAGAAGGAGTTCTACAAGAAGATCTCGGTTTGTGTTTAATATGTTTAGATTATTGTAAAGATTAGATAGTATTGATATGCTCAAGTTCACATACGCACACAAGTTTCAAAGTAATAGGTTTTGGTTTTCAGTTTAACCAGCTTTTGGATTTCATGTCAAAAACATATATATATATATATCTTTCATGTATATTAGATTCTATCCATATACAATATGCTTCAAATTTATTTCAATATCATGTTTTTATATTTACATGAGTTTTGGAGAAAACGGTTTTCCATTTCAAAATCCAAGTTCTAGAAAATACCGATTTTTGTTTAAAGCCTAATTTCAATATCACAAAAATAGTTTGTAATATGTGTTGAATTTTTTGTTACACATATTTGCATTTCAAAGATCTTATAAGAACTTATTTTTATGGATTTATGTGATTTTATGGGATTTAATTGAAGATAAAAAGACAAGTTTTTAATCCCTTCAATATAGTGACCTGGCCTTCTGCCGGTCGACCGAGGCAGAAGTCGGTCGACCGGTCCGGTAGACCGATGTGCACGAATGTGCACAGGCCTTATAGTCGACCGACCCGATCAACCGTCAGAGAGCTCTGCTCTCTGGAACTGGCCCCGGTCAACTGGGCGGTCGACCGGCAGAGAGCATCTTGTAAGTACACCTAGAGGGGGGTGAATAGGTGTACGACTAATTTAATGAACAAAATGTGAAAATTAAAACTTAATAGCAACACACTTAATGTAACCAACGAGTGTAGCCGAATTCCCTATGAAGGGCTCTGGACTAACTCCTCTTGATTCCTCTAAATAAGAGTTGAAGTGCTATATGAAGCTCTCGTGGTTAAACACAAGTGAGGCACACAAACAATCACAACCAAGCATATAAGTATGATATGACAATACGAAACAATGCAGGCACAATATAAAGAGAGAGAGAGAGTTAGAGTCAATGGATCAAACGCAAACACCGAGATTTGTTTCGAGGTTCGAGCACACAGCTCTACGTTCCCGCCTTCACACAGAAGGATTTCCACTAACTTGTCCATTCAGGACTCCCACACAGGGAACCTCCACTGAGGATTTGGGGCAAATACAATCGGGAGTACACAACTCCTCTCTCAACCAATACAACCTCTCACAGAGGCAAGACACAACCAACACAAAATCCACCTCATACAAGAGGGGTAGGCACTTAGCCAACAACACCAATCACCTCACACTTAGGGATTCCAACATGAACTCCACCTCTCACTAGAGGGAGCTAAACACAATCTCCACCTCTCACTAAAGGGAGCCAACCACAACTTCCACAATCACCTTACAATAGAGGGATACCAAATCAATTTCCTCTCACTAGAGAGATTTCACAATGAAGGAAGTTTACAACTTGGTGGTCTATCTCAACCACAAACTAATTTTTCCCACAAAATAAAGATCCTAATAGATAGGATAGAAGATAAGCTCAAGTGTGGAAAATAAAGAGTTTGGAAACAAAAAAACAAAGAAAAATACTTAGGAAAACAAGTAGAATAAGTTTGAAATAAAGATCAAAAGCAATATCCCAAATATCCAATTTTTCTTTGATTTTTCCACCCTTTATAACAAATAAAGATGAATCCTTTTGAAGCCAAAACTCTTTTGAAAACTGGCTTTAAAACACTTGAGAATGGGAGAATTTAGCTCTTAAAAACTTGGTGAAAACTGGCAAAAGATTGGGGTATAAATAGGCCTAATCCAAATCTGCCCGTTGGCTGGCAGAAAGGTCAGTTTTGACCTTCCGGTCGACCGGCCGGCCGACCGGCCAACTGTCAGAAATATGACCGTTGAGCCTGCCGGTCGACCGCGCGGTCGACAGTGCCAAATCCAGAGAGCAGTTGCTCTCTGGCCGGTCGACCGCTCGGTCGACCGTGCCAAGCCTCACGGTCGACCGTTCGGTCGACCGCCCCCACCCGAGAGTGGGGCACTTTCAGTCGGTCGACCGCTCGGTCGACCGGCCTAATTGGCTGGCCTGCGTGCACGTCCTTGTGCACGGCGGTCGACCGGTCCGGTCGACCAACTCTGGGTCCGGTCGACCGGCCCGGTCGACCGCTAGAGCCTGGCAGGGCTGATTATAGGATTTAAAACTTATCTTTTTATTACCAAATAAATCCCATAAAATCTATAAAAATTCTCAAAATAAGTTCTTATATTATATTTAAAATACAAACATGTGTGAAAAAAATTCAACACATATTTCAACTTATTTGAACCATTTTTGTGTCTTAGAAATTTTGCCGAAAATCAAACTCGTATTTTCCAAACTTAGATTTTGAAATGGAAATTCGATTTTTTCAAAACACATCCAAATACAAAAACATGATATAGAAAAAACATTTAAGCATGTAGTATATGGATAGAATCTGATATACATGAAATATATATATATATATATATATATATATATATATATATATATATATTATAATATATATATATATATATATATATATATATATATATATATATATATATATATATATATATATATATCACTGTTTTTGACATTAAATCCGAAAATAAGTTTTGCTTAAAATACCAAAACTCCAAACTCATGAAATAGACTATCAAACTAAGTTTGTTTAAATAGTTGAAGCATACATGTATATAGAACAAATCTAATATACATTAAACCATGTAAACTTATTTGTTCTATCTATTCATGAAAACCAAGATCGTTTAAACCAAAAAACCGAAAACCAAAACATGAAACTTAAACAAGTGTGTGTGTTGTAAACTTGAGCATATCACACGAATTAATCTTTAACAATGGATCTAAAAAATAAACTAAACACTGTACCGAAGTCTTCTTGTAGAGCGCCGTCTCCAAGTCGACTCGATCCAACGTAATCCATCGAGCTTGACTCCAATCGAGTGCTAGATATGAACTTTGACGCTTGGGCTCTTGAATCACCATGTAAAAGCTCCAAAACACCTTTGTTGAAACTAATCACCTACTAATATCTTGGTTAAGTATCTGAAACTAAACATCACAAGATTATTAGTAAACTATAACTACAGGAGTTAATCATTATCAAAACTAGAGTGGAAGGCCTCTGGGCCAACAATCTCCCCCTTTTTGATGATGACAAAACTCATGGAGTTATATATGCATGGATTAAAATTAAGCTTCAAAGAAGTCCCGCTTAACTCATGCATAACAATAAACAATAAATATATGCCATGAATGTTAAACATGAATATGCATCAACATGCATAAAACAATGAAATGAACATGCTCTTGATACCAAACTTTTAAAATAAATTCTTTTTCCTTTTTAAAATAAACATGTTCTTTAAATAATTGCTCTTGATACCAAAAAATTTCAATGTGAAAACTTTATCAATAAAAGCAACATAAAAGCTCTTGATACCAATCAATAAAAAAAAATTCTTGATACCAATTGGAAGATAATCAATAAAAGCTTTTGATACCAGCAATAAAAAAAAATATCAATATGAAACAACTTTGATAAAAACTTACAAATAAACAATAAACATGCATATAACCTCAAATACTTCTCCCCCTTTTTGTCAATCATCAACAAAGGGGTCAAAGAGAACAATAAAACAATGTTCTCCCCCTTTTTGTCTTAAACAAAAGATATCAATAAGGGGTGACATCAAAACAAAACATTATGATACCAATTGAAAAAAATATATCAATTTCGTGCATCATGATATCAATTGAAAAAAATAAAACATACCAATTGAAGGTACATAAAACAAATATTTTTAATATAAGTTTAAATACCAATTGTAAGTAAATAAATCATTTTGACGAATCCAACCAAAAATTTTGATATCAATTAAAAATATATAGATAATCTTGATATCAGTTGTAAAGATTAGTACCAATTGAAAGTAATTTTCATTAGGAGCATATGATACCAAAAATAATCAATATCATTTTTCAATCATTTTTCAACATAAAGCGTGGGAGTAAAATATCAAGGTAAACAAAACCAATTGAAAAATGAAATATAAATTTTCTCCCCCTTTATGAAATACCAAATAAAATAATGCATAAGCTTGTATAAGATACCAATTGAAACATAATCAATTGAAGTATAATAGTCATTGAAGAAATCAATCTTAGCATAACTAAAAATTGTGCTCAAAGATATAGAGATATAGTAAGCACAAATAAAGCATATATATATGTATGGAAAATTGAATACCAATCGAAATTGATACTATTTGAAGTGTAAGCATACATAAATATAAAAACATATATGAGTATACAAAAAAAATGTCAATAGTGACACCAATTGAAAAAGATCCAATGATACCAATTGAAAACACAATAAGATCAAGTGTATAACTCATATTACCTACCACCCATTTCATACACATGTTTAAAATGGATTTTTAATAATAAGCATATAAGGCATGGTCGCCCAACCAACCACCCTTTAATGGGTAGGGATTTTCAAAAATAAGTTTGAAAATATAGTATGTTTGAAAAGCTCTACCATAATGAAGAATACGAACTAGTTATATGAAAAATTTGTAAACTAGTACGAAATCCTTCAAGTAAGGAATAAAACAAAATATATATTTCATGAAAAAACATGTAATTCATATGATCACCAAACACTCAAAATTTATATAGCACAAATTATACTCATGAAAACAAAATCATGAGAAAATATTAAATAAAGTGAGTGTATAAGAGTTATGTGAAACACATTATCATGAAACTGGGCAATCGAGCTCAAAATGAAATTCCTTAAAATATGAAAGTCATCAAAATTAGAATCCTTCAAGGTATATGTATGTCTTGTACAAACTAAAGTATACATATATATCCAAACAATACGAGTCCACAAAAGATACATGCATGAAGGCAAGTGGCTCAAAGGATGTATATATATAACTAATAGTTTTAGACAAAATAGACATATACATGAAGCTAATTATAAACATTAAAACATGCATAAAATGGGAATACAAGTTAAAATGTAAGAGTCATCAAAACTAAACTATACTAGTACATCTAATGAGTACAAATGAGCTTTCAAGCATAAACATATAATGATCTATTTGTGGCTCACTAGTTGTACAAGTATATATCCAAGTTTTAATGAAAACTAACATCTAGACATGTAATCAAAACATGAAGCATAGAAATCAAAACAAAACTCATATGATCATTATGTAAATGAACATGCATTAGATCTATGATATACAATTAGCTAAACAAATGTGAGAACACATAATAAGGGTCCATATAAACATGGGTGTCTCAAACACTAATCATGCATATCACAAGTCTAATAATCATGTCATTTAACATACTAATCATGAAACATCAAAACATGCTAAAAATGAATAATATGAAAGCATGTAAACATAAATGAGGAGTAAGAGATCGTTACCAAAACCATAAGGGCAACTCTCCATGACTCCAAACAAGGTGGTCCTCCAACCAAACTCCCTTGAAAGTAATGCATCCAAATAGTCCTCTTTAAGCTCGGAACGCATCCACCTCAAGGCACCATTACTCTCACGTCATGTGAGAGCCCACACCTACATCAAATACAATAGGGGTGGTCTTTGGTACCCACACTCTTTTGGGTCCATGGGGGTTAGCTCTTTTCCTAACCCAAATAAATTTAGTTGCTAAATTTGAATTATGTATACGACCATAACAAAACTTAGCAAGGTGGCCCTTACGTCCACAATGTGTGCAAGTGTACACATGAGCATACATCGTGTTATGGGAGTGAACGTAGGAAGCATGTATATGCCGTGGTTTGTGTGCATGCATAAGAGGAACTTGTTTCTTTCGAAACATAGATTCCAAACGTGAGTGGTTCAAAGCACAATGGCTCAAAGTAGAGCCCAAACAATCCACACTCTTCTTTAACAAGCATATATCATTATCAATCCTAGAAGAAGAGGTGCATGCAATAGGTAAGCTAGGTGAAGCTACACTAGCATGGCAAACATGTGTATCTATATCATTTTTCAAAGAAATATTTTTATTTGAAACAATTTCCAATTCCTTTGAAATAGAAGCAATTTTATTTTTTAAGGATTCATTTTCTTTTAAAACAAAATCAAGCTTTAAAGTTAAAGACTCATTTTTCTTCAAAACATTTTCACAATAATTTTTATTTTTCAAAATCTTATTTTCATTTAAAACAAGTTCAAGTTGGGTTTTCAAAGAGTCACACTCATTTGAAGTCTCAACCTTCTCTTGTAAAGCCAATTTAAGTTTTGAAAACAAATTCTTATTTTCTTTTGATAACTTACAATTTTCTTTTTCAAAACTTTATATTTTTCAAGGAGATTCTCACAAACAATAGATAACTGTTCATTTAATGCATCGACATCCATACTATTAAGATCATCAAATGAAGAGCTAGCACTATCTAGTTGAGTGTCCGAAAGTACCTCAAGGAAGTCATTCCCTTGGACCATGTAGCATCGTTGTTCGAATTCATCCTCACTAGATTCCCTCTCCATTATGTTGGGCGTTTGAAGCTCGGAGGAGGTCAACGTGTTCCACACTGCAAAGGCGGAATCACAGTTAGAAACTATAGAAAGATATTCTTTATTAAGCGTGCTTCTAAGTGCCTCAAGGGCTTGTGCATTGGCCTCTATATGCTTGCTATTAGCAAGATAGGATTTCTGGTAGCAGCGAGGAAAACATGCAAGCCTAGGGTATTTAAATACATGGACATCCTAAATTTCCATATGTCAATGTTGGAAACATCAAACATGGGAGGTGACAAGCAATCCATGAGTGTGTGTAAACAATATAAATGTGCAAATGCAAATGATAGATTAGCAAAACCAAGATCACACTCCTAGGTGGTAAAACCTAATATCAGGAGCGTAGGCTCTGATACCAATTGTAAGTACACCTAGAGGGGGTGAATAGGTATACAGCTAATCTAATGAACAAAATGCGGAATTAAAACTTAACAGCAATACACTTAATGTAACCAATGAGTGTAGTCGAATTCCCGGTGAAGGGCTCTAGACTAACTCCTCTTGATTCCTCTGAATAAGAGTTGAGGTGCTATATGAAGCTTTCGTGGTTAAACACAAGTGAGACACACAAACAATCACAACCAAGAATATAAGTGTGATATGACAATATGAAACAATGCAAGGCACAATATAAAAGAGAGAGAGAGAGTTAGAGTCAATGGATCAAACGCAAACACCGAGATTTGTTTCGAGGTTCGAGCACACAGCTCTACGTCCCCGCCTTCACACAGAAGGATTTCCATTAACTTGTCCACACAGGACTCCCACACAGGGAACCTCCACTGAGGATTTGGGGCAAATACAATCGGGAGTACACAACTCCTCTCTCAATCAATACAACCTCTCACAGAGACAAGGCACAACCAACACAAAATCCACCTCACACAAGAGGGGTAGGCACTTAGCCACAAACACCAATCACCTCACACTTGAGGGATTCCAACACGAACTTCACCTCTCACTAGAGGGAGCTAAACACAATCTCCACCTCTCACTAGAGGGAGCCACCACAACTTCCACAATCACCTCACAATAGAGGGATACCAAATCAATCTCCTCTCACTAGAGGGATTTCACAATGAAGGAAGTTTACAACTTGGTGGTCTATCTCAACCACAAACTATTTTTCCCACAAAATAAAGATCCTAATAGATAGGATAGAAGATAAGCTCAAGTGTGGAAAATAAAGAGTTTGGAACAAAAACACAAAGAAAAATACTTGGGAAATAACTAGAATATTTTGAAATGAAGATCAAAAGCAATATCCCAAATATCGAATTTTTCTTTGATTTTTCCAACCCTTTAAAACAAATAAAGATGAATCCTTTTGAAGCCAAAACTCTTTTGAAAACTGGCTTTAAAACACTTGAGAATGGGAGAATTTAGCTCTTAAAAAACTTGGTAAAAACTTGCCAAAGATTGGGGGTATAAATAGGCCCAATCCAAATCTGCCCGTTGGCTGGCAGAAAGGTCAATTTTAACCTTCCGGTCGACGGCCGGTCGACCGGCCAACGGTCATAAATATGACCGTTGAGCCTGCCGGTCGACCGTGCCAAATCCAGAGAGCAGTTGCTCTCTGGCCGGTCGACCGCTCCGTCGACCGTGCCAAGCCTCACGGTCGATCGTCCGGTCGACCGCCCCCACCCGAGAGTGGGGCACTTTAAGTCGGTCGACCGCTCGGTCGACCAGCCTAAGTGGCTGGCTTGCGTGCACGTCCTTGTGCATGTCAGTCGACCGGTCTGGTCGACTGACTCTGGGCCCGGTCGACCGGCCCGGTCGACCGCCAGAGCCTGGCAGGGCTGATTATAGGATTTAAAACTTATCTTTTTATTACCAAATAAATCCCATAAAATCTCTAAAAATTCACAAAAATAAGTTCTTATATTATATTTGAAATACAAACATGTGTGAAAAAATTCAACACATATTTCACTTATTTGAACCATTTTTGTGTCTTAGAATTTTGCCGAAAACCAAAACTCGTATTTTCCAAAACTTAGATTTTGAAATGGAAATCCGATTTTTTCAAAACACATCCAAATACAAAAACATGTTATAGAAACAACATTTAAGCATGTAGTATATGGATAGAATCCAATATACATGAAATATATATATATATCACTGTTTTTGACATTAAATTTGAAAATAAGTTTTGTTTAAAATACCAAAACTCCAAACTCATGAAATATACTATCAAACTAAGTTTGTTTAAAATAGTTGAAGCATACATGTTTATAGAACAAATCTAATATACATTAACCATGTAAACTTGTTGATTCTATCTATTCATGAAAACCAAGATCGGTTAAACCAAAAAATCGAAAACCAAAACATGAAACTTAAACAAGTGTGTGTGTTGTGAACTTGCGCATATGTTGTGAACTTACGCATATCACACTATCTAATTTTTAACAATGGATCTAAACAATAAACTAAACACTGAACTGAAGTCTTCTTGTAGTGCATCGTCTCCAAGTCGACTCAATCCAACGTGATCCACTGAGCTTGACTCCAACTGAGTGCTAGATATGACTTTGACGCTCGGGCTCTTGAATCACCATGTGAAAGCTCCAAAACACCTTTGTTGAAGCTAATCACCTACTAATATCTTGGTTAAGTATCTAAACTAAACATCACAAGATTATAGTAAACTATAACACATGAGTTAATCATCATCAAACTAGAGTGGAAGGCCTCTGGGCAACACATCTGCTCTCTGTATCCAGGCCCGGTCGACCGGTGGCTCAACGGTCATAAAAATAACTGTTGGCCGGTCAACCGGAAGGGCAATTTGGCCCTTTCCTATTGCCAATGGGCAGATTTTTTGGAGGGTTATATATAGCCCCTTTCTTAGCTGATTTCACCAAGAATTTCAAGAGCAAAATTTTTTTATCTTTCCTAGTGTTTTAGCAACTAATTTTCAAAGAATTTTTGGGTTATAAAGATCTATCTTTATTTGTTTTAAAGTGTTGAAAAAATCAAAGAAAAATAGAGTCTTTGGGAATTAGTTTTTGTTCTTCTATAGCCATCTAGAAGTTTTTCTAAGAGTTTTTCTTTGTGATTTGTTTTTCAAACTCTTTGTTTTCTCACACTTGAGCTATCATATCTATCCTATCTATAGGATTTTATTTTGGTGGAAAAATTGGTTTGTGGTTGTTGAGACCATCAAGAGTTGTAAACCTTCCTTGTATTTGTTGGTATCCCTCTTGTTGGCCCAAGGCCTTCCACTCTAGTTTTGATGATGATTAACTCATGTAGTTATATGTACTAATAATCTTGTGTTATTTAGTTTCAGATCATTAATCAAGTTATTAGTTGGTGATTAGCTTCAACAAGATGATTTGGAAGCTTTCACATGTTGATTCAAGAGCCCGAGCGTCAAATATCATATATAGCACTTGCTCGGTGGATCAAAGAGTTTTGGATCGAGTCGGCTTGGAGATTGCGCTCTACAAGAAGACATCGGTACCATAGTTTAGTTTTGTGTTTAGATCCAAATTGTAAAGATTAGAATAGTATGATATGCTCAAGTTCACAACACACACGTTTCACGTTTTAAATATTGGTTTTCGGTTTTTGGTTTAACCGATCTTGGTTTGCATGAATAGATATTATATCAAAACAAGTTTACATGGTTTAATGTATATTAGATTTGTTCTATATACATGCATGCTTCATCTTCTTTGACAAACTTAGTTTGATAGTCTATTTCATGTGTTTTATGTTTTGGTATTTTCAACAAAAACTATTTTGGAATTAATGACAAAAACATGGATATATATATGTTACATGTATATAGGATTATATCCATATACATCATGCCTAAATGTTGTTTAATATCATGTTTTTGTATTTGAATGAGTTTTGGACAAAATGTATTTTCTATTCAAATCCAAGTTTTAGAAATACGGTTTTTGGTTTTTGGAAAATATTGTAAGATACAAAATAGTTCAAACTGCATGATATTTGAGTTGAAACTTTTATCATTTGTTTATATATCAATGCAGATTGTCAAAACTATTTTTGGGGATTTTTAAGTAGTTTACAAGAATTTATTGGATATTTAATTCCTTAGTTTTTCTGACCAGAACAGCCTCTGCCAGGCTAGGTCGGTCGACCCTACGGTCGGCCGCACCAAGTAGCCGGTCGACCGTTTCGGGTCAACCGACGTGCATGGATACGTGCACGCTGGCTGCCTATTGGGCCGACCGCCGCACGGTCGACCGACTGCATGCAGGCTAGTCTCTGTTTGTTTTCGGTCGACCGGGCGGTCGACCTGTAGCTGGCAACGGGCAGAATTTGACCGTTGGCCGGTCGACGGTAGTGTATTTTTGGCAGATTCTGCTGCCAACGGCTATATTTTTCTGGGGGCTATAATACCCCATTGGAAAGAGTTTTTCTCTAAGAATTTTTGTGCGAATTTTTCCTTACTCTCTGGTGTTTTTCATAGCAATCAAAGAAGTTTTTGGACTTAAATTGAACAATCTATTTGGTGTTTTTGCTAGGGTTTGGAATATCAAAGAAAAGGGTTTTTGGGAAAAAGAGTTTTGATTCAACTTCTATATCTTGGTTTCAGTTTTTCCCAAGGAATTTCTTTGTGATTTTGATTTCCATTCCATTGGTTTTCTCCACACTTGAGCTACATCTACTTTCTTATTCTATAGGATCTTTGTGTGGGAGAAAGAGATTGTTTGTGGTTGTTGTTTAGACCACCAAGTTATAAACCCAATCTTTGCTTGGCTTTGTGCCTTGGGTTGTATCCCTCAAGTTGTGAGGTGATCCTTGTGTTTGCTTTGTGCTAATCCCTCAGGTTGTGAGGTGATTGTTTTGTTGGATTGGAGCTTGCCTCAAGGAGGAGGTTGTGGTTGTATAGAGAGAAGTTGGGGTACTCCTTGTGAGAGTTCTTTGTGGACTAGCTAGTGGATTAGAAATCCTTCGTGTGTTGAAGGCGGAGATGTAGAGCTGGGTGCTCGAACCTCGAAACATATCTTGTTGTTTGCTCTTGATCCATTGACTCTCTCTATCTCTCTCTTTACTTTGTGCCTTGCAACTATTCATATTGTGCATTCATAATTGCTTGGCTTGGTTGTGTGTGCATCACTTGTTGATTGCACTTGAGTGTATAGCATTAAGTTTTTTAAATTCCGCATTGAGTTCATAGATTAGCTATATCACCTATTCACCCCCCCTCTAGGTGATTTCACCTCTTGTGTAGAGATGATTGTGGAGGTTGAGTTTGGTTGTGTCGGTGTCCCTCTAAGTGTTGGCTTTGAGCCTTATCCCTCTATTGAGAGGTTGATCTTGTTGTTTGGTTAAGTGCCCATCCCTCTAAGTGTAGAGGTGATAGTTGTTGTGCCTTGCCTCTTGTGTAGAGGTTGTGTTTGTTGGAGAGAGGAGTTGTGTCTCCTAGTTGTATTTATCCAAATCCTCAGTGGAGGTTCCCTGTGTGGGAAGTCCTGTGTGGACGATATAGTGAAAATCCTTCTGTGTGAAGGCAGGGACGTCGAGTAGTGGCTCGAAGCTCGAAACATATCTCGGTGTTTGCGATTGATCCACTATCTCTAAACTCTCTCTTATATTGTGCCTTGCATTATTTCATATTGTTCATATCATACTTATATACTTGGTATTGTTTGTGTGCCTCACTTGTGTTGAACCAAAGAGCTTTACATAGCACCTCAACTCTTATTTAGAGGATTTAGAGGAGATAGTCCAAGACCCTTCACCGAAAATTTGGCTACACTCTTTGGTTACACTAAGTGTGTTGCAATTTATTTTTAATTCCGCATCATTTGTCATTAGATTAGCCTTCACCTATTCACCCCCCTCTCGGTGTACTTTCACGGAGATGTTAAACTTCCCCTACACACGTGTGCCACATAAAGAAGAGATGTCAAGCTCCTCATGTCAGATGCACTCAACATGAATCTATATATAGAGGAGATGTTAAGCCCCCCTTGCATATAGGCAAGACATATCAACAAATCTTAAAACAAATTTTTTGATAATACCTTTTTTTATTTTTAAAA
>JAVJIF010015177.1:0-25000 GCA_038442645.1 Agave tequilana
TGCAAACTCATCTTTATTTAGATAGTCTGTAATCGGAGTCATGACAGTGCTGAACCCTTTTATAAACCGTCAGTAGAAGGCCATGTTGCATGGACACGTGATAGATTCTTAAAAATATACATGACACGTGTATCCGACACCGCTTGTTGGACACGTTTTGGTCTCCATGATAGAAGTGTTCGTGCTATATAGGTAGAAGGTAGCAAGTCCGTGGAAACTTCTCACCTCACGGATGGTCTTCGGTTCTGCCATTCTTCGATGACTCTCACTTTTTTTGGGATCCACAGAAACTCCATTGTAAGAAACCACAAATCCTAGAAAGTGAACTTGTGTTGCAAGAAAGACACTTCTTCGGGTTGTATACAATTCTTCCTTTCTCACACAGCACAAACTTGACGTAAGTCGTCTAAATATTGCTCACAAGAGTGCTATAAATGAGGATGTCATCAAAGTAAACAACAAAATTTTTTTCCATAAAGGGTCATAGTACTTGAGTCATCACTTGCATAAATGTACTCGGAGCATTAGTCAACCCAAAAAGTATAACCATCCATTCATATAGTCCATCTTTCATTTTGAAAGCGTCTTCCATTCAACTTCCGGGCGGATGCGGATTTGGTGATAATTACTCTTAAGATCTGTCTTAGAAAAGATTATGGCACCAGACATCATATCTATTATATCATCCAACCTTGGAATGGGAAAGTGATACTTGATTGTGATCTTGTTAATCACTCTACTATCCACACACATACGCCATGATCCATCTTTCTTCGTCGTTAATAATGCGAGGACCACACATGGGCTCATGCTCTCTCTAATGAAACCGTTGTCTACCAATTCATCGACTTGCTTCTTGAGTTCAATATGCTCAGTGGGTTCATTCAGTAATGTGACAAGTTTGGTAGACTTCATATGGGTACTATATCGATAGGATGTTGGATGTTACACATTGGTGGTAATCTATTCGGAAGGTCTTCGGGAATGACATCACTAAACACCTCAATCAGGAGGGTGACTTCCAGATGAATAATGCTATCCGGTGTTTTAAACCACTTTTTAGTAGTTAGGATCATGAACAGGGCACTGTTCTTGAGTTCTTGATCAAGTTCTGTTGCACTGATCAAATTAACTCCGTTCGACTTCTTCGATGCATTAGGTTTAGGTTTTTTTAGCTTTAGGTCGGAAGGGTGTCAGCTTAATCTTCTTACCCCCGTGCTCAAATTGACACATGTTTGATCGACCATGATGGTAACATCATTGTCGTAGAGCTATGGTCGTCCTACAATGATTTGACTTACGTCCATTGTAACCACATCACACCATATCTTGTCTTTATAAATATCAAACTCGATTGAGACAAGACATTGCGATTTCACATCTAGTGTTGTGGAGTTAATCCATGACATCTTATACGGATAGGGATGAGGTGTTGGCCCAAGGTTACAATCACCCATGTTTAGTGTGTTTTGATGATTACAAAACATATTAGTTATTTGTACTAATATTGCTTATTGTTTAAGTGTGTTTCAGGGATCTAACTCATCTAGAAGGTTTATTCCCTATTAGCAAAGGTTTTGGACTCAAGTCAACTCAAATTGGGCTCAAGAATCAAGCCTTGAAGATCATATGGTGAAAAGCTCTTCTTGAAGAACTTGAAGTCTTTAGAATCATTGTAAGAATTAGATTGTTAAAGTTTGAGTGTTGGATATTGGCTCTAGGATACGCACACACAATTTGGTTTTGTTAAAATGTGAGTCTTGTATTTAAGTTTTCATGTTTTAAATTAGGTTTCATGCTTTAAATATATATTTACATGACTCTATATTTTACAAAAATAAATACCATGTTTAGACCTTGTTTATATACTCCTACTAGCATATTACTTAAGTTTCCTTAAAGTCAAAAATCATTTTGCAAAATTTTTCAAGTCAAAAATACACTGTTTTTCCTGTTTCAGGCTGACCGGCCGACCGGCCCGGTCGACTGGCCTTTGTGCCTGGGCGTGCACGTCTGTGCACGTCCAACGGTCGACCGGGCGGTCGACCGTCTGAGAGCAGGATTGCTCTCGGGTTTTCTGGGTCGACCGTCCGGTCGACCGCTAGAGGAAGACTGAGAGCAGGTTTGTTCTTGGGTTTTCTGGGTCGACCGGCCGGTCGACCGCCAGAAGACCCGAGCCAACGGCTCTTTGACCAGCTGAGCTGGCGGTCGACCGGCCCGGTCGACCGCCAAGCCTGCTGCTGCCCAACGGTTCTTTCCTCTTTTGTGCAATTCTAAAATCTGTTTTTTGATCTGTTTTTTGGCAGACTTTTACAGGGTTTTTCAGTTCTTTTTCAGAGCAAATAAGCTCTAAATAAATTGTTTTAAACCTATTTTTCTCCCTATAAATAGAGGAGAAGACTCTCTTACTAAATACAAAGAAAAATCCTCAAGTTTTCAAAGTTTTCAAAAGAGAAAGAAAAGTGTTTAAGCTCTCCATTTCCAATTCTTTCTTGAGCTAGTTTTCAGTTGTGTTCCCTTGCAAAAATCATCTCTACAACTGAGTTTTTTCTCACTACACTTCATAGAGCCAAAAATCCTTCACTCATTCTATAGGAAGTTGTAAAAGAGTGAGAGTTTGTAAAAGAGTTTGGTGATCTTGTTTGTGATCACCTTGGTGACTTGTAATCTTTTTCTTCTTGTGGAGACACCTCTTCGGTAGAGGTTATTGTAAGTTGGAGAGCTCGGTGCTCGGGTCTTCGGTAGACCATTGTAAGGCGTCCTCGGTGGATAGTGAAAAACCCTTCACGGAGGTGAAGGCGGGGAGTAGAGCGGTGGCTCGAACCTCGAAACAAATACTTGTGTTTGCGATTGTCTTTTGCTCTTGCTCTCCATTTTGCCTTTAAATTTCTATTGCACTATATTGCTTTCGATTACTTGATTGTGATCTTGTTTCTTTCCTTGTGCTATTACTTCAAGCTTGTGATACTTGTGATATATTGTGTGCATCTCACTATTCATCCATCATACTTTGCCTTGATCGATCATATCTCATACAAGAAGGTTGCATTGCGCACCTCTAACCCATTCAAGGGGAATTGGGAGGAAGGAGTTCAGAACCTCTCACGGGGTATTCGGCTCTTAGTCTTGTTTTGAGAGATCGTTGCATCATTCATCATACTTAGTTTTAAAAAGAATCATTAGATTAGCAATTACACCTATTCACCCCCCTCTAGGTGTTTTTCAATTGGTATCAGAGCTTGGACTCTAGGATTTGGCTTAACAACCTTAGAGAGATCCTAATTTTGCTAATCATTTCATTCATATTCACTTAGTAAAAATGGCCGATGGAATTAAAACCCCTTCTAAGTTTGATGGACTTAACTTTCCCATATGAAAGGTTAAGATGACCGTTTTCTTGCAATCTCTAGGTAGTCGAGTTGCAAAGGCCGTGACCAAACCCTTTAGTGCACCCCCGGTGATGAATCCACTTGGTCCGAAATAGAGACCAAAGAATTTGATGCCAATGCTAGGGCTCACTATGCACTACTTCAAGCCCTTAATGATGATGACATAGCTAGAGTTATTCATTGCAAGTCCGCATATGAAATTTGGACACATTTGCTAGTTACACATGAAGGGACCTCACAAGTGAAGAGGGCTAAGATTGACCTTCTTCGGTCCCAATATGTGAATTTTTGCATGCAAGAAAATGAAACCATAGATGATATGGTTACAAGATTTACAAAGATCACTAATGGACTTTCTTCTCTAGGTGATGCTATCGACAACGATCAAAGAGTAAGAAAGATCATCCGGGCTCTTCCTCCTTCATGGGAAGTAAAAGCAACAACCTTGAAGGAACTCAATGACAAGGAGGAGATGGAGCTAATTGGTCTCATTGGGAACCTCAAAACCCATGAGATGGAGAGGAAAGTGAGGGAGGACATGGCTCCTTCCAAGAAGAAGACAATAGCCTTCAAAAGTCAATCCACACACTCCGACGAAGACGATGAAGAAGAAGATGACGAAGAGCTCTCACTTCTTGTGAAGAACGTCCGGAGGATGTACAACAAGGCTAAATTTCAAGGAAGGAAGAGATGGCAAGGAGGCAAAGAAGAAAGAAAGATCATTTGCTTTAATTGCCAAAGACCGGGACACATAGTGGCGGAGTGTCCGGATAAAGTGAAGCCCTCCACCTCAAAGAAGCCTCACAAGAAGAAGGCAATGAAAGCTACATGGGATTCCGAGAGCGAATCTGAGGAGGAGATTGATACCGCCAACATGTGCTTCATGGCCAATGAAAGCACAAGCAAGGTAACCCCTTCCACTTCTCCTAATGATGAACTTTCCATGGATGAATTAGGAGAAGCTTTTGTAGAATTATCACATAACTATGATTTTCTTAAGAAAAAGTATTTAAAAATGAAAAATGAAAATGAATCTCTTAATCATCAAGTTTTTACTCTTTCTAAAGAAAAGGATGAATTACTTTCCACTCTTATTTCCACTCAAAAAGATTTTGACAAGTATAAGATTTCTTGTAAAGGCAAGTCTCCACAAATTGACTCTAATGAGATTACCATGCCTAAAGAAAGAATAGACTCATTGGGAATTGTTTTAAAAAATTGTGAGTTTGATAAGAAGAAGATAGAGGCCATGTTTCCTAAGAAATAAGCCCCTAAGAAAAATGTTCACCATGCTCATGCTCATGTTCATACCACACAACTTTTACATCGTGGCAAACCCCCAAAGCATGCTCACACTTCACACACACATCATGCATTCATGTATGGAAGAGTGTTCTCATGTTCACATTGTGGGCGGAAAGGACACTTAGCCAATTTTTGCTATGATAGACTAAGTGCATCTTATCATAATGTTTGGGTTCGCAACACTAACTTTCAAGGACCCAAGAAAATTTGGGTACCAAAGTCAACAATTTTGTTAAATGATATAGGTACCTTTCAAAGCCCAAAGACGTAGAGGATTGTGGTATCTTGATAGTGGTTGCTCAAGGCACATGACTTGGGACATCAACAACTTTGCAACCCTATCAAGATACCATGAAGGTGGCACCGTCACCTTCGGAGATGATGTCAAGTGTAAAATCATCGGTATTGGTAATGTAAAACTCGGCACATCCCCTTTAATTGAAAATGTAGTTTTAGTTGATGGACTCAAGCATAACCTCTTGAGTGTGAGTCAACTTTGTGATAAAGGTTTTGATGTTGTGTTTGATCATATAGCTTGTAAAGTAATTGATAGAATTTCTAATACTTGTGTGTTTTCCGGTTTTCGTGAAAGTAATGTTTATATGATAGATATGTCTAATATGTCTTGTAATATTACTTGTTTAAAAGCCCTCGATGACGACTCTTGGTTGTGGCATAGAAGATTAGGCCATATTTCATTTGACCACATATCTAGGTTAAACACAAAGAAAATGGTGAAAGGTATTCCTTGTTTGAGTTTTGAAAAGGACCGAGTTTGTGACACATGTCAATTTGGGAAACAAACTAAGTCTTCTTTCAAGTCAATTAAGGATATCATGACATCACGTCCTTTGGAGTTAATCCATATGGATCTTTTTGGCCCTACACAAACCAAAAGTCTAAGTGGGAATAGATTTGCATTTGTTTTGGTTGATGACTTTTCACAGTTTACTTGGGTTTTCTTTCTTGAACACAAAAATCAAGCATTTTCATACTTTCAAACTTTTAAGAAAAGAGTTGAAAAAGAAAAGGAGTCTTCAATTTTAAGAATAAGAAGTGATAGAGGAGGTGAGTTCATTAACCTACCCTTTACCACTTTTTGTGAAGAACATGGAATTAAGCATGAACTTTCTTGTCCTAGAACTCCACAACAAAATGGAGTAGTTGAACGGAAAAATCGAACTTTACAAGAGATGGCTAGGACAATGCTAAGTGAATATGGTCTACCACATTATTTGTGGGCCGAGGCCGTAAATACATCATGCTATATATCAAATCGTGTTTTCTTGTGTAAAAATACTTCAAAGACTTCTTTTGAAATGTACTTTTCTAGAAAACCAAATGTTTCATATTTCAAAGTTTTTGGATGCAAACGTTTTGTTTTAAATACAAAAGATAATTTAGGAAATTTGATGCTAAAGCTTATGAGGCAATTTTTATTGGGTATTCTAATACAAGTAAGGCTTATAGAATCTTCAATAAATCATCTTTGACTATTGAGGAATCTATACATGTTAAGTTTGAAGAATCTAACTTGTTTGCTAAGAATGTTGTAGAAATAGATGCTTTGGATGAAGGCTTGGAGAAAGTGACCTTGGAGGATACTACTACTATGGGAGACAAGCCAAAGGATGATGAAGGAAGTGAAGCTAAAGTAGAAGAGGCTCAAGGAAATGAAAATCAAACAATGAAGTGGAGCTTACTCAACAACTTCCAAAGGGTTGGAGATACAATCCTCATCATCCCAAGGACCTCGTCATAGGTGAAGTATCAAAAGGGGTAACCACTCGCTCTAAACTTCATGATTATTGTGGACATTATGCATTTATTTCTCATGTTGAACCCAAGAACGTCCTCGAAGCTGAGGCCGATTCATATTGGTTGCTAGCCATGCAAGAGGAACTCAATCAATTTGAGCGCAACCAAGTTTGGCACCTTGTTCCTAGGCCCCACGATAGACCAACAATTGGTACTAAGTGGATCTTTAAGAACAAGTTGGATGAATCGGGTAACGTTGTTAGGAATAAAGCTAGGTTAGTTGCCCAAGGTTACACTCAAATCGAAGGAATCGATTTTGAAGAAACCTTTGCACCCGTAGCACGGCCTGAAGCCATACGGATGACACTAGCATTTGCCTCATATAAAGATTTTAAATTGTTTCAAATGGATGTTAAAAGTGCTTTTCTAAATGGTTTTATTGAAGAGGTGTATGTTGAACAACCCCCCGGGTTTGTTGATCCTACACATCCGGATTTTGTTTAAATTAGATAATGCTCTTTATGGTTTAAAACAAGCCCCTAGGGCTTGGTATGAAAGACTTTCTTCATTTTTGATTTCAAATGGTTTTAAGAAAGGTAAAATTGACACAACTTTGTTTACAAAACATGTAGAAAAAGATATTCTTATTGTGCAAATTTATGTTGATGACATTATTTTTGGTTCTACTAATGAATATCTTTGCCAAGCTTTTGAATCATGCATGAAGGATGAATTTGAAATGTCTATGATGAGGGAGCTCAACTATTTCCTTGGACTCCAAATCAAGCAAAGGACGGATGGGATCTTCATCAATCAAGCCAAGTACACAAAGGAACTCATCAAAAGGTTCGGGCTTGAAGGATCTAAAGTAAGCAAAACTCTCATGGCAACAACTACTAAGCTTGACAAGGATGAACAAGGTAAAAGTGTAGACATTAAAGTTTATCGTAGCATGATAGGTAGCTTATTGTATTTGACGGCTAGTAGGCCGGATATCATGTTTTTCGTTTGTCTTTGTGCTCGTTTTCAATCATGCCCTAAGGAGTCTCATTTAGTAGCGGTAAAACGCATAATTAAATACCTTAAGGGCACTATTGAAATGGGTTTGTGGTATCCGAAAACCGGACTATTTGATATGAAGAGTTTTTCGGATGCCGACTATGCGGGTTGTAGGGTAGATAGGAAGAGCACAAGTGGAACATGTCAATTCTTAGGTAATTGTCTTGTATCTTGGTCTTCCAAAAAGCAAAATTCGGTAGCCCTCTAAACCGCCGAGGCGGAGTATGTTGCGGCCGGAGCTTGTTGTGTACAAGTTCTTTGGATGAAACATACTCTCCTTGACTATGATTTACATTTTGATCATGTTAAAATATTTTGTGATAATACTAGTACTATTCACATGACAAAGAATGCAAATCAACATAGTAAAACCAAACACATTGACATTAGGTATCACTTTCTTAGAGATCATTATGAGAAAGGTGATATTGATATTGATTATGTTTCTACCGATTTTCAACTTGCCGATATTTTTACTAAACCTCTAGATTATGCTAGATTTTCATTTATTTGTGGTGAGTTGAATGTTTGCATTATGGATTCTTAAAGAAAAATTTCTTCTATTTTGTTTGTTTAACCCTTTTTGATGTATGACAAAAAGGGGGAGAAAAAGTATGAGTTTGTTTGATTGTTTTGGTTGTTTATTGTGTATATTTTGATGCATTTGAGTTTTTGATAAAACTATGTGTTTTTGCATTTGAGTTTTTGATAAAACTATGTGTTTTGCATTTGAGTTTTTGCCAAAACTATGTGTTTTCAATGCCTTATGTATTTAGCTCTTCATTGACATTTTTTTTGATACATAGCATTATTTGAGGGGGAGCTTTCCAAGCTCTTCTTCCATTTTTGTTTAAATAACCTATATGTTTTGTCATCATCAAAAAGGGGGAGATTGTTGGCCCAAGGTTACAATCACCCATGTTTAGTGTGTTTTGATGATTACAAAACATATTAGTTATTTGTACTAATATTGCTTATTGTTTAAGTGTGTTTCAGGGATCTAACTCATCTAGAGGTTTATTCCCTATTAGCAAAGGTTTTGGATCAAGTCAACTCAAATTGGGCTCAAGAATCAAGCCTTGAAGATCATATGGTGAAAAGCCCTTCTTGAAGAACTTGAAGTCTTTAGAATCATTGTAAGAATTAGATTGTTAAAGTTTAAGTGTTGGATATGAAATACACCTAGAGGGGGGTGAATAGGTGTAATTGCTAATCTAATGCTCTTTTTAAATTTTACTTAAGTGAGTGATGCAACGATCTCTCAAAACACGACTAAGAGCCGAATACCCCTTGCGAGGTTCTGAACTCCTTCCTCCCAATTCCCCTTAAATGGTTTAGAGGTGCGCAATGCAACCGTGTTGTATTGAGGTGTGATCGAACAATTCCAAGTATGAAATGCGATGATGAAATGCACACAAGTAATATAGCAAGAAATATTGAAAGCAAGTAAAATAAACAAGTAAGGATAGCACAAATAAAAGTTAGTTCACAAGCAATAGATTGGAAGTAATTTAAAGCAAGAAATTAAGCAAGAAGAACGCCAAGCCAATCGCAAACAAAGTGATTTGTTTCGAGGTTCGAGCCCGTAGCTCTAGTCCCCGCCTTCACCTCCGTGAAGGGTTTCCACTATCCCCTTAGGATCCCGTACAAGTTAGGCCTCCAAAGACCTCAAGCCCGTAGCTTCACCTTACAAAGAAATTCCCCTTAGGAACTTGTCTCCACAAGAACAAAGGATTACAAATTTGTGATCTCAACTAGACCACAACACTCTTTCTCTTTTACAAACACTCTCACACTTTTACAACTTCACCTATAGAAAGAATATGAAATTTTTGGCTCTATGAAGTGTGGTGAGAAAAGCTTCAGTTGTAGAGTGATATTAGAGATCAAACAACAACTGAAAAACCAATTTGAAAGAATGGAAATGAAAGCTTTAAACTATTTTTCTCTTTCTCTTGAAAAACAATGAAAACTTGTATTTTTCTTGGTAAATAACTAAGGCCTATTTCCCACTATTTATAGGGAGAGAATAGGTTAAAAACTCTGATTTTTCCAGCTAATATCACCTGCAAAAGCACCCCAACAACCCTCTAAAAAGTCTGTTAAAACAGAAAATAAAACAGTTTTTCAGAACAGCCCAAAGAGGAAAGAGTCGTTGGAGGTGTTGCAGGCCTACCGGTCGACTGCCGGTCGACCGGGACCCTGCTGGCAAAAGAGCCGTTATGGCTCCGGTCGACTGCCAGTCGACCGATCACAAGAAAGGAAACACAGTTTCCTTCTACCGGTCGACCGACCCAGTCGACCGGAAGGATACAGAGAGCAAACGTCTAATTTCGGTCGACTGGTCTGTTGGTCCGGTCGACCGACAGACATGCACAACTTGTGCATGTCCGGACACAGCAGCCGGTCGACTGGCCGGTCGACCGGTCTGCCTGGAAACTGTTTTTCTGGGCAGATTTTAAGATAGAGAATTTTGTATAAAATCTTTAAAAATCTGAAGCTAAGTTTTATGCTGAAAATAGTTTATATACATGTATTTAAACAAGTTTTTGAAGATGTAAAGCTTTGGGTACATGTATGTATAAACTAAGGCATAAACCTAGAAATAAATATTTTGAAAACATAGAAACATACAAAACAAAAGTGTGTGTGCAAATCCTAGAGCCAAATTTCACATATTCTAACTTTACAAAACTAAACTTACAAACTACAATGGTCTTCAAGACTTCAACTTGAGCTATCTTCTCTTGATCTTCAATATTGCAATTTGAGCCCAATTTGACTTGTCTTGAGTCCAATAGCTTGTATTTGAGTCCAAAAACTTTGTATAAGAGTGAGAGTACTTTTAGTATGATAATAAACCTGAAACACACTTAAACAACAAATAATATTAGTACAAATAACTAATATGTTTTGTAATCATCAAAATACACTAAACATGGGTTGATTGTAACCTTGGGCCAACAATCTCCCCCTTTTTGATGATGACAAAACATATGAGTTATTAAACAAATAAAAAGAGGAAAGAGCTTGGAAAGCTCCCCCTTAAACAATGCTATGTATTTAACATGAATATGAACACTATGTAAATATACATAAAGCATTGAAAAATATCATCACCAAAAAATAAACTATCATAAGGAATAACAAAATTTAAAACAAACCATATATTTAAAACAAACAACATATATTTTCTCCCAAAACTAATATATATTTATATTTCTCCCCCTTTTTGTCATACATCAAAAAGGGTTAAAAAAAAATTTTAAGACAAAACAAAACAAACATATTAGAAACCAAAACAAAACAAACTAAGATATTTTAAGTATCAATCTTACATACATTCAATTCACCACAAATAAATGAAAATCTTGCATAATCCAAAGGTTTTGTGAAAATATCCGCAAGTTGAAAATCGGTAGAAACAAAATCAATATCTATGTCACCTTTTTCAAAGTGATCTCTAAGAAAATGATATCTAATGTCTATATGTTTGGTTTTACTATGTTGATTAGCATTTTTGGTCATGTGAATAGCACTAGTATTATCACAATAAATCTTAACATGATCAAAATGTAAATCAAAATCGAGAAGAGTATGTTTCATCCAAAGTACTTGTGCACAACAAGCTCCGGCTGCTACATACTCCGCCTCGGCGGTTGAAAGGGCTACACTATTTTGCTTTTTGGAAGACCAAGACACAAGACAATTGCCCAAGAATTGGCAAGTGCCACTTGTGCTCTTCCTATCTACCCTACAACCGGCATAGTCAGCATCCGAATAACTAGTCATGGTAAATTGGTTAGTTTTCGGATACCACAAACCTAAATCAATTGTGCCCTTAAGATACCTAATTATGCGTTTTACCGCTATTAAGTGTGATTCCTTAGGACATGATTGAAAACGTGCACATAAACATACGGAAAACATTATATCCGGCCTACTAGCCGTAAGATAGAGTAAACTACCAATCATGCTACGAAATAATTTGATGTCTACTTCCTTACCTTGTTCGTCCTTGTCAAGTTTCGTAGTGGTTGCCATGGGAGTCTTTGCTACTTTGGATCCTTCAAGCCCGAACCTCTTGATGAGTTCTTTGGTGTACTTGGCTTGGTTGATGAATGTCCCATCACTACGTTGCTTGATTTGAAGTCCAAGGAAGAAGTTGAGCTCCCCCATCATAGACATCTCAAATTCCCTTTTCATGCATGATTCAAAATTCTTGCAAAGTGAAACATTAGTAGATCCAAAATAATATCATCAACATAAATTTGAACTATGAGGATATCTTGATCTATATGTTTGGTAAATAATGTTTTATCAACTTTTCCTTTCTTAAAATCATTTGAAATCAAAAATGAGGACAATCTTTCATACCAAGCCCTAGGGGCTTGTTTCAAACCATAAAGTGCTTTATCTAATTTATAAACATAATTAGGGTGTGTAGGATCAACAAACCCGGGGGGTTGTTCAACATACACCTCCTCATCAATATAACCATTAAGAAAGGCACTCTTTACATCCATTTGAAATAACTTAAAATCTTTAAATGAGGCATATGCTAAGGTCATCCGTATGGCTTCGAGCCGTGCTACGGGTGCAAAGGTTTCTTCAAAATCGATTCCTTCGATTTGAGTGTAACCTTGGGCAACTAACCTAGCCTTGTTTCTAACTACATTACCCGATTCATCCAACTTGTTCTTAAAGATCCATTTAGTGCCAATAGTTGGTCTATCTTGGGGCCTAGGAACAAGGTGCCAAACTTGGTTGCGCTCAAATTGATTGAGCTCCTCTTGCATTGCAAGCAACCAATATGAATCGGCCTCGGCCTCGAGGACATTTTTAGGTTCTATGTGTGAAATAAAAGCAAAATTACCACAAAAATCCTGAATCTTAGAGCGAGTGGTTACCCCTTTTGATACTTCACCTATGACGAGGTCCTTGGGATGATGAGGGTTGAATCTCCAATCCTTTGGTAGTGGTTGAGAGTGCTCCTTTTCATTTGCTCGATGTTCATTTCCTTGAGCCTCTTCCACTTTGGCTTCACTTCCATCACCATCCTTTGGCTTGTCTCCCATGGTAGAAGCATCCTCCAAGGTCACTTTCTCCAAACCTTCATCTAAAGCATCAATTTCTACACAATTCTTAACAAACTTGTTAGATTCCTCAAATTTAACATGAATAGATTCCTCAATAGTCAAAGTTGACCTATTGAAGACTCTATAAGCCTTACTAGTATTTGAGTAACCTACAAAAATAGCCTCATATGCTTTTGCATCAAATTTTCCCAAATTAATATTTGTATTTAAAACAAAACATTTGCAACCAAACACTTTGAAATAAGAAACATTAGGTTTTCTAGAAAAATACATCTCATAAGAAGTCTTAGTAGTATTTTTACATAGGAAAACACGATTTGCAATGTAACATGAAGTATGAACGGCCTCGGCCCACAAATAATGTGGTAGACCATATTCATTTAACATTGTCCTAGCCATCTCTTGTAAAGTACGATTTTTCCGCTCAACTACTCCATTTTGTTGTGGAGTTCTAGGACAAGAAAGTTCATGTTTTATTCCATGTTCCTCACAAAAAGTGGTAAAGGGAAGGTTAATGAACTCACCTCCTCTATCACTTCTTATTTTAATTATTGAGGAGCCATTTTCCTTTTCAACTCTTTTCTTAAAGGCTTGAAAATGTGAAAAGGTTTGACTTTTGTGTTCAAGAAAATAAACCCAAGTAAAACGCGAAAAATCATCTACTAAAACATAAGCAAATCTACTCCCACTTAAACTTTTGGTTTGAGTTGGGCCAAATAAGTCCATGTGGATTAGCTCTAATGGACGTGATGACATGATATCCTTAATTGATTTGAACGAGGACTTAGTTTGTTTCCCAAATTGACATGCGTCACAAACTCGGTCCTTTTCAAAGTTCAATGAAGGAATACCCTTCACCATTTCCTTAGAGTTAAGCCTAGAAATATGGTCAAATGAAACGTGGCCTAATCTCCTATGCCACAACCAAGAGTCGTCATCGAGGGCTTTTAAACATGTTATATTACAAGACATATTTAGCATATCAATCATATAAACATTGCTTTCACGAAAACCGGAAAATACACAAACATTAGAAGTTCTATCAATCACTTTACAAGAAACATTATCAAAAACAACATCAAAACCTTTATCACAAAGTTGACTAACACTCAAGAGATTATGCTTGAGGCCATCAACTAAAACCACATTTTCAATTAAAGGAGAGGTGCCAAGTTTTACATTACCAATACCGATGATTTTACCCTTGGCGTCATCTCCGAAGGTGACGGTGCCACCTTCATGATATCTTGATAGGGTTGCAAAGTTGTTGATGTCCCAAGTCATGTGCCTTGAGCAACCGCTATCAAGATACCACAAACCTCTACGTCGTTGGGCTTTGGAAAGTACCTACATCATTTAAAATAATAGTTGACTTTGGTACCCAAACTTTCTTGGGTCCTTGAAAGTTAGTGTTACGAACCCAAACATTATGATGTGATGCACTTAGTCTATCATAACAAAAATTAGCTAAGTGTCCTTTCCGTCCACAATGTGAACATGTGTACACTTTTCTATACATAAATGCATGGTGTGTATGTGAAGTGTGAGCATGCTTTGGGGGTTTACCATGATGCATAGGTTGTGTAGCATGTACATGAGCATGAGCATGAGCATGATGAATATTTTTCTTAGGAGCTTGTTTCTTAGGAAACATATTCTCCATCTTCTTCTTATCAAATTCACTACACTTTTTCAAAACAACATCTAATGAGTCTAATCTTTTCTTAAGCATGGCAATCTCATTAGAGTCTACAAATGGGGTCTTTCCTTTACAAGCAATCTTATATTTTTCAAAATCATTTTTAGTGGAAACTAAAGAAGAATGTAAATCATTATTTTCTTTAGAAAGATTTACAATTTGAATATTAAGAGATTCATTATCCTTTTTCATTTTTAAATATTTCTTCTTCATGAAATCATAATTTTGAGAAAGTTCCATAAAAGCTTCACTTAACTCATCCATGGATAAATCTTCATCAAAAGGAGTTGAGGGGGTTACCTTGCTTGTGCTCTCATTTGCCATGAAGCACATATTGGCGGTGTCGATCTCCTCCTCGGATTCACTTTCGTCATCCCATGTTGCTTTCATAGCCTTCTTCTTGTATGGCTTCTTGGATGAAGATGGCTTCACTTGGTCCGGACACTCCGCTACTATGTGTCCCGGCTTTTGGCAATTAAAGCAAATGATCTTCCTTTCTTCCTTGCCTCCTTGCCATCTCCTCCGTCCTTGGAACTTTGCCTTGTTGTACATCCTCCGGACGTTTTTGACTAGAAGTGAGAGCTCCTCGTCATCTTCTTCTTCATCATCTTCGTCGGAGTAAGTAGCATGACTTTTGAAGGCAATGGTCTTCTTTTTGGTAGGTGCCATGTCCTCCCTTGCCTTTCTCTCCATTTCATGGGTCTTCAAGTTCCCAATGAGTCCAATGAGCTCAATCTCATCTTTATCATTGAGTTCCTTCAATGTAGTAGCTTTCACTTCCCATGATGGAGGAAGAGCCCGGATGATCTTTCTCACCCTTTGATCATTGTTGATTTCTTCACCTAGAGAAGCAAGACCATTAGTAATCTTAGTAAACTTAGTAACCATATCATCTATGGTTTCATGTTCTTGCATGCTAAAATTTTCATATTGGGACCGAAGAAGGTCTATCTTAGCCCTCTTCACTTGTGATGTCCCCTCATGTGTTACTAGCAAATGGGTCCAAATCTCATAGGCGGATTTGCAATGGATGACTCTAGCTATGTCATCATCATTGAGGGCTTGTAGGAGTGCATAATGAGCCCTAGCATTGGCATCAAACTCCTTGGTCTCAATTTCGGACCAAGTAGATTCATCACCGGGGGGTACACTAAAGGACTTAGTCACGGCCTTTGCAACTCGGCTACCTAGAGATTGCAAGAAAACGGTCATCTTAACCTTCCATATGGGAAAGTTAAGTCCATCAAACTTAGGGGGTGTCTTAATACCATCGGCCATGTTACTATGTGGAAATGAATGAAATGATTAGCAATATGAGGATCTCTCTAAGGTTGTTAAGCCTAATCCTAGAGTCCAAGCTCTGATACCATTGAAATACACCTAGAGGGGGGGTGAATAGGTGTAATTGCTAATCTAATGCTCTTTTTAAATTTTACTTAAGTGAGTGATGCAACGATCTCTCAAAACACGACTAAGAGCCGAATACCCCTTGCGAGGTTCTGAACTCCTTCCTCCCAATTCCCCTTAAATGGGTTAGAGGTGCGCAATGCAACCGTGTTGTATTGAGGTGTGATCGAACAATTCCAAGTATGAAATGCGATGATGAAATGCACACAAGTAATATAGCAAGAAATATTGAAAGCAAGTAAAATAAACAAGTAAGGATAGCACAAATAAAAGTTAGTTCACAAGCAATAGATTGGAAGTAATTTAAAGCAAGAAATTAAGCAAGAAGAACGCCAAGCCAATCGCAAACAAAGTGATTTGTTTCGAGGTTCGAGCCCGTAGCTCTAGTCCCCGCCTTCACCTCCGTGAAGGGTTTCCACTATCCCCTTAGGATCCCGTACAAGTTAGGCCTCCAAAGACCTCAAGCCCGTAGCTTCACCTTACAAAGAAATTCCCCTTAGGAACTTGTCTCCACAAGAACAAAGGATTACAAATTTGTGATCTCAACTAGACCACAACACTCTTTCTCTTTTACAAACACTCTCACACTTTTACAACTTCACCTATAGAAAGAATATGAAATTTTTGGCTCTATGAAGTGTGGTGAGAAAAGCTTCAGTTGTAGAGTGATATTAGAGATCAAACAACAACTGAAAAACCAATTTGAAAGAATGGAAATGAAAGCTTTAAACTATTTTTCTCTTTCTCTTGAAAAACAATGAAAACTTGTATTTTTCTTGGTAAATAACTAAGGCCTATTTCCCACTATTTATAGGGAGAGAATAGGTTAAAAACTCTGATTTTTCCAGCTAATATCACCTGCAAAAGCACCCCAACAACCCTCTAAAAAGTCTATTAAAACAGAAAATAAAACAGTTTTTCAGAACAGCCCAAAGAGGAAAGAGCCGTTGGAGGTGTTGCAGGCCTACCGGTCGACTGCCGGTCGACCGGGACCCTGCTGGCAAAAGAGCCGTTATGGCTCCGGTCGACTGCCAGTCGACCGATCACAAGAAAGGAAACACAGTTTCCTTCTACCGGTCGACCGACCCAGTCGACCGGAAGGATACAGAGAGCAAACGTCTAATTTCGGTCGACTGGTCTGTTGGTCCGGTCGACCGACAGACATGCACAACTTGTGCATGTCCGGACACAGCAGCCGGTCGACTGGGCCGGTCGACCGGTCTGCCTGGAAAACTGTTTTTCTGGGCAGATTTTAAGATAGAGAATTTTGTATAAAATCTTTAAAAATCTGAAGCTAAGTTTTATGCTGAAAATAGTTTATATACATGTATTTAAACAAGTTTTTGAAGATGTAAAGCTTTGGGTACATGTATGTATAAACTAAGGCATAAACCTAGAAATAAATATTTTGAAAACATAGAAACATACAAAACAAAAGTGTGTGTGCAAATCCTAGAGCCAAATTTCACATATTCTAACTTTACAAAACTAAACTTACAAACTACAATGGTCTTCAAGACTTCAACTTGAGCTATCTTCTCTTGATCTTCAATATTGCAATTTGAGCCCAATTTGACTTGTCTTGAGTCCAATAGCTTGTATTTGAGTCCAAAAACTTGTATAAGAGTGAGAGTACTTTTAGTATGATAATAAACCTGAAACACACTTAAACAACAAATAATATTAGTACAAATAACTAATATGTTTTGTAATCATCAAAATACACTAAACATGGGTTGATTGTAACCTTGGGCCAACAGGATATTGGCTCTAGGATACGCCCACACAATTTGATTTTGTTAAAATGTGAGTCTTGTATTTAAGTTTTCATGTTTTAAATTAGGTTTCATGCCTTAAATATATATTTACATGACTCTATATTTTACAAAAATAAATACCATGTTTAGACCTTGTTTATATACTCCTACTAGCATATTACTTAAGTTTCCTTAAAGTCAAAAATCATTTTGCAAAATTTTTCAAGTCAAAAATACACTGTTTTTCTGTTTCAGGCTGACCGGCCTTTGTGCCTGGGCGTGCACGTCTGTGCACGTCCAACGGTCGACCGGGCGGTCGACCGTCTGAGAGCAGGATTGCTCTCGGGTTTTCTGGGTCGACCGTCCGGTCGACCGCTAGAGGAAGACTGAGAGCAGGTTTGTTCTCGGGTTTTCTGAGTCGACCGGCCGGTCGACCGCCAGAAGACCCGAGCCAACGGCTCTTTGACCAGCTGAGCTGGCGGTCGACCGGCCCGGTCGACCGCCAAGCCTGCTGCTGCCCAACGGCTCTTTCCTCTTTTGTGCAATTCTGAAATCTGTTTTTTGATTTGTTTTTTGGCAGACTTTTACAGTATTTTTCAGTTCTTTTTCAGAGCAAATAAGCTCTAAATAAATTGTTTTAAAACCTATTTTTCTCCCTATAAATAGAGGAGAAGACTCTCTTACTAAATACAAAGAAAAATCCTCAAGTTTTCAAAGTTTTCAAAAGAGAAAAGAAAAGTGTTTAAGCTCTCCATTTCCAATTCTTTCTTGAGCTAGTTTTCAGTTGTGTTCCCTTGCAAAAATCATCTCTACAACTGAGTTTTTTCTCACTACACTTCATAGAGCCAAAAATCCTTCACTCATTCTATAGGAAGTTGTAAAAGAGTGAGAGTTTGTAAAAGAGTTTGGTGATCTTGTTTGTGATCACCTTGGTGACTTGTAATCTTTTTCTTCTTGTGGAGACACCTCTTCGGTAGAGGTTATTGTAAGTTGGAGAGCTCGGTGCTCGGGTCTTCGGTAGACCATTGTAAGGCGTCCTCGGTGGATAGTGGAAACCCTTCACGGAGGTGAAGGCGGGGAATAGAGCGGTGGCTCGAATATCGAAACAAATACTTGTGTTTGCGATTGTCTTTTGCTCTTGCTCTCCATTTTGCCTTTAAATTTCTATTGCACTATATTGCTTTCGATTACTTGATTGTGATCTTGTTTCTTTCCTTGTGCTATTACTTCAAGCTTGTGATACTTGTGATATATTGTGTGCATCTCACTATTCATCCATCATACTTTGCCTTGATCGAGCATATCTCATACAACAAGGTTGCATTGCGCACCTCTAACCCATTCAAGGGGAATTGGGAGGAAGGAGTTCAGAACCTCTCACGGGGTATTCGGCTCTTAGTCTTGTTTTGAGAGATCGTTGCATCATTCATCATACTTAGTTTTAAAAGAATCATTAGATTAGCAATTACACCTATTCACCCCCCCTCTAGGTATTTTTCATGAGGTACAACCTTCAAGCCAATATTTTCGATCATCTTAGACGAGACTGCATTGACACAATTTTCACTATCACAATCACTTTCCAATTTTCCCTTCTATCTTAGTGTGTGTGGAAGATGTTAGTTTTTCTCCAACCATCCTTCTCCTCAGACTGTGAGAATGCACATCGGACGACAAATATGTAATTTAAAGGTGCGAGTTAAATATAGTTACATTCAGCATTAGAAACTTGATCATAATCAGACTCGTTGTCTTTGTTTATGTCTGGGTGATATGTAACTTCTTCTTCATCAGACTCGGGAGCTTGTGTGAGAACTCCAGTAACAAAAGTGATCTTCATTCCGCTAGGACAGTTAGCGGCGATGTGACTGTAACCTTGACTATAACACTTAATGGCAGGCACTAAATTTGAAAGAAGTTTGCTCGGAGGTTTTGCTACGATCATCACTTCATTTTCTTTGAAGTTGTTCTTTGAGGATTGGGTGCTAGACTTATTGAACTGGGAAGAGGAGAAAGTCCTAGTCACACTTGATTTTGAATCGATACTCTTAGAGTTATAGTTAGACCTAAGGGAAATTAGATTTTGAAGTATGATGTAGACTTTCTCTAACTCGGTGACTCCTCTAACTAACAGTTCGGTTCACAAGTCTTCTCTAAGTCTGGCTATAAACCTAGAAAGGATTTGAGCTTATCCTTCCTTGCTGAAGATACTGTATCTGATGAAGAACTCATCGAATTTTGTAACGTATTCCTTTGCTGATTTATGCCTTGAGTGTATTGATGCCACTTGTTTATAAGACAATCACTAAATGATGGTGGTACATACTTACATTTCAGCTCATCTTTCATCATATCTCATGTTTCAATCGGTCGTTGAAGTCGGGATGCGTGTGTTCTCTAAGTTGGTTAAGTATTGGCTAGCTTGATCGGTCAGTGTCATGGCAGCGAACTTAATTTTTCTAAGCTTAGTGAGGTTGTACTATGTGAATATTTATCTAGTTGGAGTGTCCAATTTAGAAAAAGCTGTGGATCATGATGGCCATCAAAGATACAAACATCAATTTTGATGCTTTTCAATAATTGATCATCGAGATTAGGTGGGTTATTAGTGTTATCGCTACGGTTGTTTCGCGGTGGGGGTTTGGTCACGTGTGGCTTCTACTTTGACCAATCTCTCTTCGATTGTCGTAAGGGTACCTAACTTGACATTTATCTCGGCCAGCATTGCGGCAAATTGCTGGGGATCTATAGAAGCGGACAGTGGAGTTTCCATTGGGAATTTACTAGATTCGTCTAGCAAATATGGGATACCACTACGGTTTGACATGAAATGTATGAGTCCTAATATAAATGCAAATCTAAACTAATTTTTTATTTTTTTTGTTTGTATTTTTTTAAGATTATCAGATTAATCAAATCCTAATCTTGCTAGTCCAATTAGTTATATCGGCGTAATTCAGATGGGAGGTTTTCTGCTCTTAGTGTTCCTTAATTGTAGAACCACGTTGAGTATCCTTTCTTAGTTAAACACCATTCATGAATTTCAGGGAAGGATTTACCCTTCAATGATTCCTAAATTACACTATTTTTTTTGGGTTTTACATAAAATTTAACTAGATACAAGAAAGTGAATAAACGTAATTGATATGCAAATTCTACCTAACTGTGCTCTGATACCAAATTGATGTGAAACATGTACGGAGACGGAAGCAAAAGACAAAACAATTCAATAAAATGTTTCACCAACAAGAGTGATTGTTGGTAGGAAAGCTTAAAATAATTAATATTTACTATGTTTCTTTAATACGTATATGCTCATCGATTTCAAATATTAAAATATTAATTCAATGCTAATATTATGCAAATGTAGTTCAATGATCAATAAAGAAAGTTATGGACTACTGGGCAAGCATAATCTCACACTCACAATTTTATAGTGGATATGGATCAATATTGATAAGAAATTAGAAATGTAAAATATCAAACTTGTAATATAAGTAGTTCTGAATTGAATTTTTGTACCTCTGATGCTTTCGGAATTGTTATGGATATGTAGTTCTTTTCCTTACGACTCCAACGCATCAGAAATCGTGCGATTTGGACTACGGATGAGAGAGATACATTCTGAACAAAGGAGATCGTTGCGGTAGAATTCTGCTCGCGCAAATAGGTGATCTGTTGGCCGTTTGTGGCGCAGGAGGCTATTTTTCTGGCTTCACCAGTGAGATGAGATGTGTGAGAGGATTGGAGGCGGTTATGGCAAAGCTTTTGAAGTTTGTCGACGAAGGCATTGAGTTGAGAGAAGGAAGAAATTTAATGTGGAGATAAAAAGAGAGGAATAAAGAGATAGATAAATCAATTACGACATTCCATTAATAATTGAGTCTAATAAGATATCCCACCACTAATAGAGAAGATGGTTGAGAAATTCGTAGAAAACTCAATTGAGAGAAAAAATTCATTGATTGTTATTTTTAATTAAATACATGGGCACTTTATATAGGCTACAAAATTTTATCTCTCCCCTACTTCAACTTGAATTTCAAAACCAACTCCTAAAGAAATAAAAAACCTAAAAGAAAGTAAAAATAAAAAATACAAAATAAGTAACTGCTAATCCTACTACAACTCTAATATGTAGAGAAGAGAGAGTAAAAACTCTACTACTACTACGATTACAAAACTTCTTCATATATAAAATTTGCTTCTAAAATCAAATAGTCATGGTTCTCCTTAGTCTCCTTCGGTATACCTTCCAAGCTTTTGAATTGGGCTTTGTCGGTTGCTTTGACGACTTTATGATATCCGCATCAAATGGTTTTGAAAATTGGGGAAAAATTAGTGTGTGTGGTGTGATTGGGGAAAACTAATTTAGGGTTTGAAAAATTAGAGAAAAAAATAAAGATTGATTCAGGCCTCTTACTCAGGGGATCGCTCACCATTTTATACAGGACGATAGGAAAAACAACGGTTTTGAAAATTGGGGAAGAAATTAGGGTTTTTGGTGGAATTGAGGAAACTAATCTAGGGTTTGAAATTTTGGGGGAAATTAAATATTGATTCGGGCCTCTCACCCAGGTGTTCGCTCACCCACTTTATGCATTCCACACGGAGATTTAGATTCGGGTTTCACATCCAGGAGAATCACTCTCTCACTCCATGCCTCACACATGAAGATTCGAAAGAATCCAATTAGAGTTTCAATCTTTCAAAAATTTTACTAATTCGTTTATTGATTACAAGCAAAAGAATAACAATATTTTATGTAGAAAAGAGGATACATGCACTACTCATGCCTCACATAAAGAAACATAAAAACCAAATAAAAAAAAGTAAAAACTAGTAAAATAACTCTTCTTTAATGTCATCATGTCCCCCATCACGAAGTATGTTTCATTAAATTTTAAGAATCTTCACTGGGAGAAGTTAATGAAATGATGCAAGTCCTTCAGAACTTCATAGGTTACAAAAAGAGTAGAAACTCATTCCTGTTTATGGAAAATTTTGGAATCTTCAGAGTTGGGGGGGGGGGGGGGGGAATCCCTCATGTTAGAAATATTTGAATCCTTTTTCTTGAATCGATGCTGTTTGGGAACATCTCCTTTGTTACAAAAAAAATCCAGCATATCCAGTTACAGCAGACTGCTGTAATCCATGTTGATTTTAGGTCTACTTTTTTGTCCTTGTTAATCCATCAATTCCATCCCAATCACTCCTGCCTGTTGCAGTTTATAGTGTCTAAAACTCTGAATGAGAAAATAGTTCAGTAGATTGTAAGATTATACAGTGCACTTTTCTTCTGTGATGTATGTATACTACGTTTAAAGTGGTTAGTCAAGGAATACAAACAGAGAAGGGCAAATTGCCCTTGCCTAATAGCTAGTTTTTATTTGAAGATTCCTTTTCTTGAGAGGAAAGAATGACAAGAAAGGTACTATATAAGTAACTGGGAAATGGTTACATGATTAGTGGATAGCCGAACCTCAGCTAATAATATCAATATGCTTGAAACTGGGAATAAGTTGTTTCCCGTACCTACAGACAACAACATGACGCTATAAGCGGCCATTGGGAATAGAGTAAATTCTAGCAGACAGTAATTTGCAGATGTGGAAGATGTTGCCGTTGTACGCCACAGAACAGGGAATTGGACATTTGGTTAAAATTATGCCCTTCAGAAGTTCCTGATTCAGGTATGGCAGTAAACTTTTGCCGCTACATCTTTTGTCTTGAGCTGCTGTGTCCAGCTTGTCTTGGGGTATTGTGATTCTATGGGCTTTGCCGGTGGCTCTGGGAAAGAGCTTCTTCCAGCAGCATAGATTGAAATTTACTTCATCATATCATATATGCACGGAACAGAGAATCCCCTATTGGAAACCTAATAAGAGGCTGGAGTTTTGCAGGGCATGGTGCTAGTGAAGTGTTAAACTACATGCATCTTGTGAAGTCCTGGGACTCAAAATTGAGGATGGATATGGATATCTTCGATCTGGATCCTTATCTGCACTGTATCTGCATGAGTTGCAGATATGGATATGAGTTGTCCTTACTGAACCATGTCAGCATCTTTATCTATATTTGTATCTGTGATTGGAAAATGGATACGAATACAGTATATGCCATAACTGATCCATATACGATAGGATGCAGCCTTAATACCATTGCTTTTCGGAATAAAAAGGGAAAGCGTGATTAATTTATTAATTTGTTTGATACCAAGTTTACATTTTAGGTCAATGAAGCTAAACTCTTTCATTCCTTAAGTTCTGGTTTATGGTCTATCACTTCTACATCTTACGTTGTTTAATCAGACACTCTTGCACATATGCCTGCTCGGTTTGTGTTATACATGTGTCTTCGTTGCAACTTGTTTTGGGATGTAATTCATGTTGGGTAACTCTTTCCGGATGTTAGGATAAATGCACCTAGAACTAAGCTGTTTCGATCTTAGTTATGATGAATGGTGTTATAAGTGTATCCATTTAGCCAATTCGTAATTTTATCTATTTCTCTCGTATATGGCTCGTATAGATATCTGTATCTAATTTTGGCGGATAAGGATCTGAGTTTTACCGAACCATATCCATATTCGTATCAGTACCCGTGATTGGAAATGGATATGATTAATGCCATATCCAATCCATTTGCACTACTCCTTTGAAGCTTGACAGCAAGGTGAGTGTTCAGACCAAGGACAGAAATTTTGTCTTGGGGAGAGCATGGCTTTGGTCTTAATAGCAGCATCTAGGCCCTACTTGGTGCAAAGCACTCGAGAATTCATTTGGCATGGAAAAGAATGGAATCTTAGGTGTAATTTGTTTGTTTGATGTAGGAGTGTGGTGTGAAATGTCTGAGACTCTGAAGACATGGAAAGAGGCTGCGGCTTCCCGGGAGCAAAAAGTTGACTTTAGAAGGGTACATAAGGTGAAATACAAAGCATAGCCAAGTGCAAGGAATGGGTATTTACTCTTCAGATAAGATTACTGTTTGATGTTGATATTATAAATTGATAATACAGACCATGAAATTTATGTAAAAGTGGGGCTGATTTGCCAATTTTTTGTTTCTTTCAGACCTGGGCAGGCAAGAGTTAACCTGACAAAGTTTAACTTAAGAGTGCTGCTCTGCCTTCTGGGAGATATGAAGCATGCTGATGTTCAAAAGAATCTCTGGGTATACTTGGGTTAGAATTGTTAGATCACATATCAAGAAACTCTACTTTCCCCTTGATTTGGGTGTATCCAAACTCAAGTCAGTGCTTGATTAACAGATTACTGGAGTGACAACTGGAGTTTGCTTAGCATTAAGCAGTACGCGTGGGTAGATGAGTTCTTAAAGTTGAGAATTTATGGAAAACATTGTTTGCTACAGGAACTGACTTCAAGGGAGCTGCTTTGTGAGACTAGCACTTGAAGAGTATTTGGAATCATGCTGGTGATCTACGTGGATGTTGTTCATTGGAGTGATGGAACTTGCCTTGCCTAAGTTGCTAATTAATCTCACAAGAGTTTCCAATTTAAGAATATT